>JAPMUY010007312.1:47500-55064 GCA_026901105.3 Galaxias olidus | reverse complement strand
CACCTCAAAAAGTAAAATAAAGGTAAAGTAAAACAAAGCTTCGCAACATGCCCCGAAATAGACATGGACAGTTTTGTTATCTGTTTATCTTTCCAGCATTTCATTATTCTTGATTGCATTTCGGCCAGGATAGCATTGATGAAGCTGAATTGTTGATGAAAATCCCAGATTCGTTGTTTATCACTATGACGTCATATTAATAGTCTGGCTTCGTATTAGCAGACGGAATCAATAATGTTGCAAGCGACAAACTGTGCATACAACAGGCTTCTTGTTTTTAATGTCTGATACTGGCCTATTGAGCCAATGATCGGTAGGTTTGATGATTTTGTTTTTGTGTCATCAATGTTGTTAGACACAACTATGGATCGCAGGAACATTGGTAGCATTTCAACGGCGCTTTCCACTTTTGGCCTCGAAACGATTCCTAAACCGAAAATGCTCTCTGTTTGATTTAATTTAATACTGCAAAACATTTATATTTTACATAGGTTAAAAGGTAAAAATTGTCTGTTAAAATAATTATCTGAAGCATGATTGTACCACTTTACAAGCAATAGGGAGATACTAGACTCTTTGGGAAATCGCTCATTTTATCCCCTTCCTGAATTTCTCTATTTGGCACCGACCTCTCGTGACACTTTCAGAATTAAATCGCATCAATAAAAATCCATTTCATTGATCTAAGTAGGACAAACTCTTTGTTTTTCATTGAGGAAGCATGTTAAAAGTCTGTGTTGAAAGATGTGCTCTTATCCCACTATGCCCCTCCTTTGACTGACAGCTGGAATGTGATTTATGTTCTTTCATGTGACATTAGATCAGAGATAATTCACTGTCTCTCTCCGTAACGAGCGGGTGTCACAATGCTTTCTCTCTCTCATACACACAAACACACACACACACACTGCCATACAGACACTTTGATGTACTAACAGAAACCTGTGTTATGTCACAATGCTCTCTCGCACATACACACACACACACATTGTGGTATGTTCTTAATCGATCCATCAATGCAGTTTAACACATAAAATAGCAAAACGAGGACGCAGTGATGTGAATAGTCTCGTCGCCATAGGTTGTGTATTGTGGCATGTGGGTATTTACCCAGTCTTTATATATTTCTCTGTGTCTGTTATTGGGAACAGGAGTGTTTAGTCTCTTGTGTGTGTGTGTGTGTGTGTGTGTTTAGATATAAACATCCTGTGAACATGAACACTTTATAAGCGTTTGATTATTTCACCTTTCCCTCTCTGGGTGAAGGGGAAATATAATAACACCACCACTAAGCTAGTCACTCATCTACATTCACCCCTTCATTAAATATGGCCTCTAACCCGTTCACTCATCTACCATTCACCCCTTCATTTAAATATGACATCTAAACCGTTCACTCATCTACCATTCACCCCTTCATTAAATATGACATCTAAACCGTTCACTCATCTATCATTCACCCCTTCATTAAATATGACATCTAAACCGTTCACTCATTTTTCATTCACCCCTTCATTAAATATTACATCCAAACCATTTACTCACCTACTATTCACCCCTTCATTAAATATGACAGTTTGTTAAACATTTCAATAGAGTTTCCTTCATTTGGTTAACTGCTAGTTACCTAATTGTATTCAAAAATATAAACATTTGTAGCAGCTGTGCACATCAAGCCAGATTCGTACTAAAGATTTATATTATTTTGACAATAAAATTGTATCTGCATGTTGTCAGGCTTTTAAATCCGAACAAATCGTTATTTGATTTAATTTTAACTCTGCTTCTATATTTGATTTGATTCATTTCCCATTCGGTTCATGTGAGAGAATGAAACGAAACCCTCAGGAGGCTGGTTGTGAGACATAACGTAAGGAGTGCTACAATATTTGAGCATCAGAATCAGAAAGCCTCACTTACCTGCTACACTACAACTCCCAAGATGCAGCACTTTATCAGCCTTGAGGATCACACATTTTCAGTGCAGTTAACGGAGGATAATATGGCATCACTAACCTGCTACGCTACATCTCCCATGATTCTCATTCACTGGCAAGGACAGAACGTTACCAGCCTCTGAAATAACAACAAATTTAAGACGTTTTTTGGGGGGTGGAAACTAAACAGCATAAACAAACTAGTTTAGGAAAGCCGTGATATACAGTATGAGTTCAATTTCTTTTTAGGTGTGAAGCTGCTGAGCAAGATTTTGGCCTTTGTGAATTTGTGTGGGATGAACATGAAAGAAAAAACTAAGAAATACATTCCTAAGACTTTGTCCGTAACGTGACACTTCCCCAGTGGATAGAAGGTAAGCTAGGTTTCTGTTAGCTTTTGAATATTGCTGGTGCCACAGTCTTACGTGGGCCCACCCCACAGTGAGAAGATTTAAATCCAAATAAAATCAACGTGAAATCAACATTTAACACAGTAACAGCACTGTTTCATTTAAAACAACATCGAGTAACATTAGAGAAGACAATTTCATAAGTTAACATCAAGAGATTCCTTATAATCCAGTAAAAATGCTTGTCAGTTAAGATATTGATTTGTTGGTTCTGTTTTTGGAACATTCTAAAATGTCAGATTTTCTTATACTAACTTCATATAAAAAGATTCAAACTCCAAAACGTTTAAGGCGTTTTTCTTTTTTTCGTTAACAACATTAATTCTTGAAGTGCATTTTTGTTCGCTCTTTAAACATGAAAAACTTTAAATTAAGAAAAACGTGATGACACTCATTAGAGAGATTTTAGAACAGCTTTCCAAAAAGCACACCAAAGTGTTATTTGAGCATTTCAGCCTTTTTGTTTTTACAACATCTTTGGAGAAAGTTGCATTTGATTTGAGTGAGAACTCAGATAGCAGAGTTTACCTTTAAAAGGCCTGTTAAGAGTGGCTACTGCAGTAAACGATTTGGAGTCCTGTTTTTAAAGATCAAACATTCCAGAAAATAGCCCACAGTAGACATGCCGTCATAGCAACAGTAACTGAGACAAATTGGATACTGAACGCATTTGTAAATTTCTTAAAGCCCAAACCTGGTGTCATAATCGCCAGTAAAAAGCACATGAATAAATCGTGATTTTACAAAAACAATCTAATATACCAATATGGTATGGAAAAATCATTTAGATTCATTCTTGTTCTTAAATATAGACTCTGAATAATTTCCACTGGATGCTGAGGCACTTAGTATTATCATAACAAAGATTATATTTCAATCACATCCACACTGTCTTTCATACACATTCGGACATGGTTCAATGGTTCCACTTAAAAAAGACATGTTTTACAAATGAAAGTGGCCAGCATGGATGGACACACACACACACCCACACACAAACACACAAACACACGCGCACGCAAACACACACACCCACCCACTCCCACAAACACACACACTTTCACATTGCGTCGGACCATTCTTTCACATTGAAGACACTGAAAACAGAAACCAACATAGTCTTTTGAAGTACGGTCTGTACAGTATTCTATAAACACCATGTTTGTACACCAGGCAAAGGTTTGACTCCCCCTCACCCCTCACCCCTCACAGTCAGAGAGAGGATCAGCTACAGCCCCCCCCCCTAACAAACACCACCGAGCCAGTTTGGTAACTTTCCCTGAACCGACCGTTACACACAGACAGCCTCAAGCTCAGGCAGGAGAACGCCCAATGCCCGCCCCCTGTGGACTGATGGGGCAGGAGGGGGGGGGGGGGGTGGCCTTCAATTGTGTTCAGTGTGACCACTTTCTATTGTAAATAAAGGAAATCTGGTTTATTTTCCTAATGGGAAGGTTCCATGATTGAAACTGTCTGTCTGTCTCTCTCTCCCTGGGTCAGAGGGCCCGGCCAGTCAGATGGTTCTTGGCCGTTCTGAACCTAGAACACATTAATCCCTTATATCAGCAGGTGCGTGTGGTAACAGAACCGTGACTACTTTCATTGCTTTTTCAGGACCGGTCCACCACACAAAACCAAAACCGAGCCGCCTCTACCCCCAACTCAGTTCCAAAGTCCTTGGGGGGTGGGGGGGGTCCTCCAGTTCCAGTGAGCTGTTCTTAACTTCGTCAAAAGGGAGGGCACCACTTTGACCCCAAAATAAGGTTACTGATCCAGTCCGACTCTCCCGCGGGCCCAGAACCTCTCTGCAGCCTGTGCTGGGTTCAGATCCAGCTGTGGTTCTGGAGCCTCTGGTTATAGTAGATGGGCTTCCACTCTGAGCCAGTGCAGCCCTTGGCGTGTGTATCGGACCAGATGCACCATACTGCTCTGTTGGCTCAACGGCTCCATCAGCAAGTCCAGCTCTGCGAAGAACTCTGCAGGGCGCAGGGGGGCGGCGGCACACACACACACACACACACACACACACACACACACACACACACACACACACACAAAGAGAGAGTAATGGAGTTAAAGGAGTGTGTCTGTTTGTGTATTTTCAATGATAATACAATTATTGCTGGCATTCTGGACAACAAAAACAATGTGTGTGAGAGTGCATGTGTGTGACTGTGTGTGTGACAGTGTGTGTGTGTGTGTGTGTGTGTGTGTGTGTGTGTGTGTGTGTGTGTGTGTGTGTGTGTGTGAAACAATGTGGGTGTGTCTCAGTGTGCATATGTGTGTGTGACTGTGTGTGTGTGTGTCAGTGTGTATGTGTGTCAGCGTGTGTGTGTGTCAGTGTATGTGTGTGTCAGTGCGTGTATGTGTGTGTGTGTGTGTGTGTATGTGTGCGTGTGTGTGTCAGCATGTGTGCGTGTGTGTGTGTGTGTGTGTGTGTGTGTGTGTGTGTGTGTGTGTGTGTCCCACCGGGGCTTTCAGCGGCCAGTCTCTCTGCAGTGTCCCAGTGCTCGTAGCTGCGGAGGATGTTGTTGGTGATGTTCACGTGATTAGCAGCCATGTGGTGGATCCTCTGGGGAATGGCCACGCTACCCGCTCCTCCTCCTCCTCCTCCTCCCGCTCCTCCTGCTCCTGCTCCACTGCTGCTGCTGACTGAGCTCACGGGGGAGGGGCTGAGGGATAGAGGGGAGGGGGTGCCCGTGCTTCTAAAGAGCGGGAAACATAAAAAAAACTGTTAAAAGAAAGAGAGGAGTGCAAAAAAGAGAGAGAGAGAAAGAGATGAGGTTTGATCTTCTCATGCTGCTATATCTAGAAGTTATACAACAAGGGAGGAGTTCTGCTTGACTAACTGTTTCCCTTTCACATTCACCAACTGACTGACTGACTGACTGACTGACAGGCTGTTGTACTGACTGACTGACTGACTGACAGGCTGACTGACAGACTGATGTACTGACTAACTAATGGACTGACTGACTGATGTACTGACTAACTAACGGACTGGGTTACTGACTGACTGACTGACTGTTGTACTGACTGACTGACTGAGTTACTGACTGACTGACTGTTGTACTGACTGACTGACTGAGTTACTGATGTATTTACTAACCAGTGGACTGACTGACTGACAGGTGACTGACTGACTGATGTACTGACTAACTAACGGACTGACTGATTGTTGTACTGAGTGACTGACTGACCGACTGAGTTACCGACTGAGTTACTGACTGACTGATGCACTGACTGACTGTTCAACAGTCAGTACTGACTGACTGACTAACTCAGTGAAGTACTGACTAACTATTGGACTGGCTGACTGACTGACTGACTGACTAACTCACTGATGTACTGACCAACTAACGGACTGACTGACTGACTGACTCACTGATGTACTGACTGACTGACTGACTGACTGACTGACTGACTGACTGACTAACTCACTGACTGACTGACTGACTGACTAACTCACTGACTGACTGACTGACTGACTGACTAACTGACTCACTGATGCACTGACTAACTATCGGACTGGCTGACTGACTGACTGACTGACTGACTGACTGGGGTCGAGTAACATGTACCAAGCCAGTCATCTAAGACTTGACAGTGGGTTTTGGGGGTTAGGGTGATGTCATCAAGAGTGTACGCATACTCACTTCCCATTGGCTCCCCAGGGAGAGGGTGCTTGGGAACCTTTGGCGGAGTTCTAGAACAACACAGAGGGGGATTGTGGAAAAACGGTCTTTTGACAGCGGTTACTATAGAAACGCAAACTGGTCGGCTACACGCAGAGTAAACGGCTTAGACAATCCATCACGGGACTGCAAACAGCTTCACCCAGAAACACTAACAACTCACCACAATTCATCAAAACTAGCTTAAACTCTAACAATGTATGTGGATAATTGATGAAGTTAATTAGCACATTAACTGCGAAAAGAAAAATGAGTGTCTGTAATAACCACATGTTAAATTAATGCACTGACACGATTCAAACGAACATGAATTCAATTTGCAGGCTTTAATTGGCTCTACGGGTTTAACTGCTCCATCCTTCTTCACACAGAGAAACTAACAAACATATCTGAATATAAAGAAAGAGAGGATGAACAAGAGAGAGAGAGAGAGAGAGAGAGAGAGAGAGAGAGAGAGAGAGAGAGAGAGAGAGAGAGAGAGAGCGCAAAGACAAAGAGTGAGTCTGACCAACACAGAAATACTTTGACTTCTTCTTTGAAATCTCATTTATTGCATCATTGATATACTACAATAATCAGATGTATAAAAAGAAAACGCCAACTATCACCAACCATCATCGCTACACGCAACACCAACCTACCTGGCCACCCTGATGACCAGATAACTCGACAGAGAGAGATAGAAAGACACACACACACACACACACACACGGAGAGAAAGAGGTTGATGGAGGAAGACCCTGGCGTGTTACCTTGAAGTAGTCCATGAGAGAGCGTGAGTACTTGACAGCGTGATCCTTCTTGAGTCTGAACATCCTCAGGTAGAGCAGCGACAGACAACGGTTACTGTGGACGGAGAGAACACACTGCATGATCAAACACACACACACATACACACACACACACACACACACACATACACACTAAACATCCTCAGGTAGAGCAGCGACAGACAACGGTTACTGTGCACGGAGAGAACACACTGCATGGTCAAACACACACACACACACACACACACACACACACACACACACACACACACACACACAGACACACACATACACACTAAACATCCTCAGGTAGAGCAGCGACAGACAACGGTTACTGTGCACGGAGAGAACACACTGCATGGTCAAACACACACACACACACACACACACACACACACACACACACACACACACACACACACACACACTGCATCATCAAACACAAACACATTCATAATCTTCCCCTTTAAATTCCCTGAAGTTACCCTTATTTGATTTATTTCGAAACTAATCGGCTCTAGTCGATCCTAACTGGCGGATCCATTCAGAGTGAGGCTTACGTGCAGCAGTTTGATTCAGGTAGTGTAACTGAACGGCCTCTAAAATCTACTCTGAACACTTTGTCTTAGATGTGTATCATAGGTGATACAATTAAACAGTGTCTGCATCAGCAGCATATTTCTACAGGCTTAAATCAAACAAAACTATAGACAGTGTGTGGATCAGCAACACATTTCTGCAGGGTTAAATAA
>JAPMUY010007312.1:35000-42500 GCA_026901105.3 Galaxias olidus | reverse complement strand
TCCTCCCCCCACCCACACACACTCCCCTTCATTTCCGCCTTCATCCTGTTCCATTCATCCGGCCGCTCCTTTGATGTGGTCCGGGCCCGCGGTGAGATTGGGACTCGGGGCGGGGGTAGGGAGGGGGGGGGGGGGGGTAGTAGAGAGAGCACCGACGCCGGCGGAGATTAACCGACGCCTCCCCGCTGCTTAATCTTATCTGCCATCAACTCCACCGAGCAGATTTCAATCAGCACAGTCAGGATGCTTGTAGCGAGGTGAAGACGTACACGCAGCGGCACACACTCACGCAAACACACCATTACTTCCCCGCTGGCGATAATGAATTGCTCGCTCCCTCGCCGGCTGGCACTATTAAATCCATACAGCCATTGCATCTCTGCTTCATTTCATTCTGACGCCACACCAAAATAAAAAAAAAGGCACCGACAATCAAGCCGGGGCGACTGCACACCTACATAGCTACACACACTCACGCACAGGCAAACGCGCAAACGCACACACACACACACACACACACACACACACACACACACGCTCTCTCTCTCTCACACACACACACACACACGTGCGCGATCAAGCACTGGAGGCGTTCCTGATGAGGTCGACGGTCTCGCTGTACATGGTGTCTGTGTAAGTTTATCCCCCAGACACTCTTACATACAGGTACACACACACACACGCACACACACACACACACACACACACACACACACACACACAGCGTACCTGATATGGTCGACGGTCTCACTGTACATGGTATCTGTGCAAATTTACCCCCAAGACACTCTCACACACACACACACACACACACACACACACACACATACACACACACACACACACACAGCATACCTGATGAAGTGGACGGTCTCACTGTATGTGGTGTCTGTGTAAGTTTACCCCGCAGACACTCTCACACACACACACACACACACACACACACACACACACACACACACACACACACACACACACACACACACACACACACACACACACACACACAGCGTACCTGATGAGATCGACGGTCTCACTGTACATGGTGTCTGTGTAAGTTTACCCCGCAGAAACTCTCACACACACACACACACACACACACACACACACAGACACACACGGACACACACGGACACACACAGCGTACCTGATGAGGTCGTCGGTCTCACTGTACATGGTGTCTGTGTAAGTTTACCCCCCAGTCACTCTCACACACACACACACACACACACACACACACACACACACACACACACATGACACACACTCACTGTACACAAGTTTACACACACTCTCACACACACACACACACACACACACAGCGTACCTGATGAGGTCGACGGTCTCACTGTACATGGTGTAGGGGGACTTGGCCTCCAGCGGGTCTCTCTCCATGGCGTTCCCACACTCTATGAAGGACAGCGCGCCGTCCGCGTAGTTCACTGCCTTCCCAAACTTCTCCATCTACACCACACACACACACACACACACACTCACAGAAAGAGAGAGAGAGAGAGAGAAATAAAAAAGATAGAGAGAGAGAGAGAGAGAGAGAGAGAGAGAGTGAGAGAGAGAGAGAGAGAGAGAGGGGTACATAATAAGAAAGGGGGGACAGAGGGAGAGAGAGAGGGGGAAAGAGAGAGAGGTAAAGAGAGGGGGTAGAAGAATAGAAAGAGTGAAGGGGAAAAAGGGAGAAAGAGAGGAGATCGAAAGAAAGACAAAGGGAGGGAGAGAAGTAAATAATAAGAAAGAGGGGACAGAAAGAGAGACAGAGAGAGAAGAGAGAGAGAGAGAGCGAGAGAGGGAGAGAGAGCGGGGGAGAGGAGGGAGGAATATATATCATCATAACACTTTGTCTATAGGACATTGTTTTATATTGCATGTTTATTTCTGAAAGAAACTACTGTGTGTGTGTGTGTGTGTGTGTGTGCACGAGGTTGCTTGACCAAAATTAAGCCTGCCTCATTAAATTTCCTCTGCCTAGTCTCACTCTACAGCTTGTGTGTGTGTGTGTGTGTGTGTGTGTGTGTGTGCATGTGTCATTTAATAATTTCCTCTGTTATTTGGCACATTGAGTCGATGACAGCTTGCTAGCTAATAGCGCTCCGTGTAGCTTGTTTGTTAATGGGATTATAGCATTGGTATCCGTTTCCATTTATGTTACAGTGGCAGGAAAACCCCAGGCTGATTAAACAGTGGTTTAGAGGGAGACACTACTTAGACAACCGGCTGTTTAGTATGCATGGACTTCTATAGACACGCTCGTTCATCGAGTGAGAATAATAATACAACATTATTCAAATAGAGGATTACACTTTTTTTTGTGTTGCTTTTTTGTCGTCGTAGGGATTTGGAATATAATCGATGAAGATGGAAATATTATAAAACTTAACTATAATGTGTATTTATATATCTCATTACGATGTGATTTTGATCCAGATTTTTTTTAATTAGAACAACTGTTTACTAGAATAAATGTATTATTTTGAACACTTTCTGTTTGGATATAAACACGTAAACAGGAAGTAATGTGACTGACCCTTACAAGGCCATCCGCCTTGTGTTTCAGTCTCTTCGCCTCCAGCATGTAGTAGTCAGCACTGTGCACCCTAGAGAGAGGGGGAGAGAGGGGGAGAGAGAGGGGTGGGAGGGAGAGGGGGAGTGAGGGAGGGAGGGGGAGAAGTGGGGGGAGAGGGGAGAGAGAGAGAGAGAGGGAGAGAGGTAGAGACAGGGGTAGAGAGGGAGGGAGGGAAGGAGAGAGAGGGAGGGAGAGAGAAAGAGAGGGAGAAAGAGAGTGAGAGCGAGATAGTGACAGGAGCATGGGAGGGAGAGAGAGCGGGAGAGAGAGCGAGTGCGGGGGGAGAGGGAGGGAGAGAGAGATCCAGATCATTGTGGTGTTCTCTGGAAATGCATCCATCTCTTTAAAACAGTCACTTCTTTTCTCCTGACACTTTCTTTGATGACATTAAATTCACAGATCTGACGATGAACAGGTCTCTAGGCTGAACCAAGAGCAAACACAGTATAGAGCAGTCATTGACTGTCAACACGTCGTACGTGTCTTTGAAGGAGAGTTTGGGTCTTCCGGGGTCAGCGTCTTCGGCGGACAGAGACGAAGGATCAGACCATGGGTTCGGGTCAGACTGCCCGTTGGCATGGAAACCGCCTCCGCAGCTCTTGCCGCTGCCGTGGGTGTCACCGTCCTACATACGGCGCAGGGGTTTGGCATGGTGATGAGCACAATCAATCACATTGAGCTCACATTTAGTCTCCAATCAGTCTATGTTTAAATAGTACAAAAATCAAAAAAGTTATAAATGTAGTTTGTTATATTTAGTTTACTTAGAGCTTTGTTGTATTCTTTATCAAGAATTATGAATTGTTTAATCCATTCCAGAAGATTGTTAAATGTCTCTTTTTGTGATACCTCCTCTCGACCTTACTTACACTGCTGGCTTTGGGGTGTGAGGCCTTGTCCCCTCTTCGATGTCTATGTGAGGAAGAGGAGGGTGAAGAGGAGTAGCCTAGCGTGGGTAAGGAACCACTGATGGCAACACTTCCCTCCTGAATGAGGGAGGAACTACTGTCCATGGCCCTGCGTTTCTGGGGGGGCTCGTCAGAGAGTGGGGACAGCAAGGGAGGAAGTGGCTTCTCTTCTCTCTTCTGTTTCCTCGCAGAGCTGTAAAAAAAAACAATACCATTATTATTTAGACATCATGACCGTTTAGGATAATCGCTCTCTACAGTAAATGTCGGGGGGGGGGGGGGGTTTACCTATATCAATTCTACAATACAATACATTGAAACAACAAAACACCAAAAAGTTATACAAATACAATTATATAAATACTGAATATTGTAATATAGTAGTGTAATATTGTAGTGTAGTTCATTTCACAAAATGTTCATTATTATTTTACATTGATAATCTATACAATAAACCATGTATAAATGTGAACCAGCATTGACATGCCTACCAGTAGCTCTTAAATGGATAACCTTTTCTATTTCCGCACTGTAAAAAGGGACAGTGCATCCGAAGGTAAGATCTAAACAACAACATTACATCCTGTATTATGAAACAGAAATAATGACACAAAGAACAGCACAGAGAAAAGAGCGGAGAATAACAGCCAGCGCTCCCATTATAAACCCAAGGGTACAAAGGAGATGAAGAGATAGAAACGGATAAACCAGAGCGAAAGGGAACAACACTCTCCTTCACTCCCAGGCGAACAAAACAACCTGAGATATCCCACCATTAAAGAGAGGATGACAGACGACTAGCTGGATGGATGGATGGATGGAGGGGGGAAAGGATAAACGTTTTTCCGACACATGCTTGTAAAGCAGAGAGAGAGAATCAGGCCCTGAACACTCAGTGTGGACACGGTCTGTCTGACTGCCTGCCTGCCTGCCTGCCTGCCTGCCTGCCTGCCTGCCTGCCCGCCCGCCTGCCCGCCCGTCCGTTCGCTTGCCCGCCCGTCCGTCCGTCCGTCCGTCCGTCTGTCTGTCAGGACGTTTAGTGCAGCTCGTTTAGAGGGAACAGGGGAAATGGGTTTTCAGTGATTGGCTGGATGGGTTCAAAACGCTCTGCAAACAGGATTTCGGTAAAATGGATGGATGGATGGACAGATGGATGGATGAATGGATGGATGGATGGATGGATGGGTTCAAATAAGGGGTAGGTGCTGCACTACACTCTGCAAACAGGATGTCAATAAAATGGATGGATGGATGGATGGACAGATGGATGGACGGATGGATGGATGGACAGATGGATGGATGAATGGATGGATGGATGGATGGATGGATGAATGGATGGATGGATGGATGGACGGATGGATGGATGGATGGATGGATGGATGGATGGACAGATGGATGGATGGACAGATGAATGGATGGATGGATGGGTTCAAATAACAGGCAGGTGCTGCACTACACTCTGTAAACAGGAAATCAGTAAAATGGGTGGATGGATGGACAGATGGATGGATGGATGAATGGATTGGAAGGATGGATGGATGGAGGACCATTTGGATAAATAGATAAATAAACAGATGAAACTATCACCACTACGATATGTTATCTGATGAATGAGCGTCTGAAACTGGTGCAGAGAATAAGGTGCAGACACAGCGACACACCTCACTGTTTTTGTCCTGCCCATTGGCCAATAAAGCAACAAATACACACAAATACACACAAATACACATTTGATTAATTCTGTCTCTGTTTTCAGAGTCAGTTTTTATCATAAAATTATTTAAAAAAATCTGTTAAAACAATAGTTAAAGAATCATTTAGAATTAATATAAAAATATAATAAAATAAAATAAATAAATAAAAATGATGTATATCTCTCAGGGCATGAAACAGTCCACCGCAGTACCGGGGGAAAACAAATCACAGAACAAAACAAACATTTTCCGACTGGCTAAGGTTTTACAGAACGTTCGGACAGTGCTTACTCTTTTGTGCTGCTGTCCCTTGTGGTTGTGTGAATGGGCGAAATGCAAGGTGGAAGGAGCATAGGATCCTTTTCCAATCGGAGCATGGGATCCTTGTCCAATCGGAGCTTCTTACTGCCATGCACAGCTTCTCCGTGATCCGACTGAGAAAAACAGAACCAACAAAAAATTCCCATACTTAGAAGACATTTAATTCTTCACTTGCCAACTTCATGAACATGTAAACAACCCTTTAAATATTTATTATTGCTGCCCACATGCTTTTTTATCTGTAGTAGTTTAAACTATGATACTACAGGGTTCTCATAAAGTAGATATGTGTATTTTTTTTATTTCTAATGTTGTATAATGTATTAGCGGCTGGAAAACCATTTATTTCCCTTGAAAATGATCAAACTCTATCTCATCTCATCTCAGACCTATCTGGAGGATTGCAAACATGCAAATGAGTGTGAGCAGGTACAGAAAGTGTGTGCGTTTTTCAACATACACATTTCCTCCGTATATTACACATGGAGCAGCTTAGCCAATAAAGACTGTCAAAACAGCTTTGATTAGAAAATTATACAGAAAATAAAAACTGAGAGGAAAAGCAAGGAAAAGGGAGACCAAAAAAAAAAAACAGGATAAAGGCAAACGAAAAAAAAAGACTTCTACGGCTGGATGCAACGAAGTAGAGTGGACCACAGAAGAAGACAATACAGGAAGTACCTTGTGTTTCCTCTTCCTCTTTCCGGACGGGTTGTTGTTGTCTGCCGCAGGGAGGGAGCAGCCAGCTGTCTGCTTCCTATGTTTCCCTCCGTTCTCCCTGGCCTCTGATTGGCTCGTGGCCCTCGTGGGAGTCTGGATGGCCGGAGTGAGTTCCGGAGGTTCCAAAACCAAATCCACGCTCGCCCTTTCTCCCTTCCCACCCTGCCTTTCCCTCCTCTGGGCCTGCCTGTCCTTCCGCTCTCCCATCCTCTCCCCTTTCCCCCGGAATGTCCCTGGTCTCTCTCTCTGCCCTTTGCCCAGCCCCACGTCCGGTCTCTCTCTCTGCCCTTTGCCCAGCCCCACGTCCGGTCTCTCTCTCTGCCCTTTGCCCAGCCCCACGTCCGGTCTCTCTCTCTGCCCTTTGCCCAGCCCCACTTCTGGTCTCTCTCTCTGCCCTTTGCCCAGCCCCACTTCTGGTCTCTCTCTCTGCCCTTTGCCCAGCCCCACGTCCGGCCTCTCTCTCTGCCCTTTGCCTTTCCCCAGCCCCGATCCCTCTCTCTCTCTTCCTCCTTTCCTCCCCACCTCCTTCCCTAGACATAGACTCTCTTTCTCCACTGTCTTCTCTTTCTCCCCTTGCCTTTCTCCCGTCCGGTCTCTCTCCCCCACGCTGCCCCCTTGGCCATGCACTCTGCCGAGCAGACTGAGTTCGATCTTCACCCACAGCGACTGGAGCTCGATCGGTTCACTCAAGGGGGACAACGGCTGCCCGGTGCCCAGAGACAGCGCAGGGGACATGGGGTAGAGCTCGTCACACAGACCCACTGACCCTCCGGGATCTGGAGCCGAGTGACCACAGGAACTATTCTGGCTACTGATGCTAACGCTGCTGCTACCGCTAATAGTACCGCTAGTGCTGCTACCGTTGACAGTGCTACTGCTACTGTTGATTGCAACGATGCTGTTCGCTAACATGCTACTGTCCCTGTCCCTGACACGGAGACCCTTTCCTCCAAAGACCCCTACCCGGCCTCCCAGGCTGCTAGCACCAGCACAGACAGTGTAGGACGGTGGAGGAGGTGGAGGAGGAAGAGGAGGAGGAGGAGGAGGAAGGTGGCCGTTGGAGAACCGAGGAAGGGGAGGCGGTATCTTTGCCACCTCCTCATGGTCAGAGTGGCACTCGGACGATGAAGACGAAGATTCCGTCTCTATGAACTCTTTTGACTTGGGCACGATCTTGCTATTCGGGCCTCTGTGTTTCTTCCTGTCCAGGCCCGAACCGGCGCCTGGGCCTAGAGTTGGAATTGGATCTGGCACTGTGGTCGATGTGGCTGGGGTGAGG
>JAPMUY010007312.1:27500-30000 GCA_026901105.3 Galaxias olidus | reverse complement strand
AAACCTTGCTCACTTTCAAACTGAACCAGCGCACAATTGTCCTTCCCAGAAAAAGACAATTAACACGTCAAAGAAGACCAAAAACCCACGTTGCTTTTCCATGTTTATTCAAACAAGGAACTAACTTTCAGAACTTTACCAAAGGAACCACGGACTTCTCAAATTGGCTCCAGCCGCAACAGCAAGCTAATAAGACCAATCCTTGTGCCACAGCCCGCCTTTCTTCTCACAGTAACGTAACCCATGCTTTTCATACGTTGAGCGTTGGATGCTAAAGCTTAGACAATTTCTGATGTGTTATGCTTACCATAATTTATCAATCTTTGAACTGTTATACTGTGTATGTTTAGCTACTAACCACTTTAGTTTATAAATGTGATAATTTAGTCATTCTTTGTAGTACTGTAATTTTCATGTGTTTTAGACTAGTAAATAAATAGAATTGCTTTACAACCAATCCCAGCTGTGTCATATCTTCGTTTCCATACAATCATTTATTCTCGTAACATAGAACGTCACTACTTCAGAATTGAGACTAAAACTTCAACTAGGCCTACTTATTAAATTAATGCCGAATCAGACCTGGTTTCCCATCGAGCCATGCAATAAGCTTAAATCTTTGGGTGGTGCCCCCTTAATTATTTAGTATCAAATTGATCGATTATAATATTAATTTATGAATTAATTGATAATCTACAAAATTGATAAAGAGTAATTTACACACAAGAAGTAGTAAACCAGTAACCCTACAGTACTACTAATACATCAGGACATCTTCATGTACCAATGTTCACACCCTTTAACATTGAACATGTGCATTTGATTTAGAACGGGAAGCCCCTCCCCTTTCTCTCCATCCTCAAGTCTGAGTCTAAAATATTCAAATCTGGGAGTGAGCTGTCTCCCCTGGGTCCTAAAATCAGTAGGGTTACATCGGTATTCCCCAGGGTGCTGTCTCACTCTCAAGACCCCAGGAAGCTGTCAGGGGTCTACCCCATCTGCCCATCCAACAGCCTGGAACTACTGTCTGGGAATCCCCCCAGCGTTGAGGGCTCTGTGCGTGGGCAAACTATCAAATAAAACCCCGGGCTCCATCTGAGGCCCACTGGGAATACGGAAATAGGGGGGGACGATATTTTGTTTACTGAGAAGGGTGTTCTATCTGTGGGCTGACTAGTAGGAAAGCCCCAGGCTAGGTGTGAGGCCCTCTGGGAGTAGAATAATTAAAACCAACAGCCTCTAAACACAGCAACGATCCATAAAACACACGGGTACACATGTAAACACAGCAACGATCCAGAAAACACATGGATACGCATGTAAAGACAACAACACCACAGAGAGACGAGTTGCTGAGGAAGTAATAAATACAGAAAAGTCTTATTTTTGGGGGGGTTTGTAATGTTTTTGTGGGGGGTGGTAAAGGGCAGTGAAGCAGGAAGCTATGGACAGCCAATCACGTAACGGTCAAGAGGCACACAGCCAATAGAATCCCCTGGTGAGTATCTTAGATCACTGTGACCCGTAGTGACTCAGCCAATAGAATCCCCTTGTGAGGGTCTAAGATCACTGTGACCCGTAGTGACTCAGCCAATCGAATCCCCTGGTGAGTATCTTAGATCACTGTGACCCATAGAGACTCAGCCAATAGAATCCCCTGGTATCTTAGATCACTGTGACCCGTAGTGACTCAGCCAATATAATCCCCTGGTGAGTATCTTAGATCACTGTGACCTGTAGTGACTCAGCCAATAGAATCCGCTGGTGAGTATCTTAGATATACATTTATATTCATCCAATCAGACAACAGAGATTTAGTGATATCTCCTTGCCTGCCTGCCTCCCTGCCTGCCTGCCTGCTTGCCTGCCAGCCTGCCTGTCTGCCTGTCTCTGTCTGTCTGTCTGTCTGTCTGTCTACCTGCCTGCCTGCCTGCCTGTCTGCCTGCCTTCCTGCCTGCCTGCCTGCCTGTCTGCTTGACTGTCTGTCCATCTGTCTGTTTTGATGCCCTCCTTTTCTATTTCCCTTATTTTGATGCCCTCCTTTTTTATTTCCCTCTCTCTCTCTCTCTCTCTTTCTCTCTCGCTCTCGTTCCCAGGATGTATTGATCTCTCTTTATTCCGCGGTCATCTTCCGATAACACCACAAGTGGGCTAATCAGAGTGGAAGTGCTTGATGACACAAACAGAAACACACACTCTCACACACACTTTCACACTCACACACACACACACACACACACTCACGCACACCCCAGCACACACAGTGGTCTACCTTGCTTGCGGCATCATTTATTGATTTGTTATTCTCTTCACTCATTTACACGGACACATAAATCCCTGATCAATAAAGAAAACAGACACAGCACTGAAGAAAAGGGGGGAGAAGGGAGAGATCAATCACATGTCAGAGAAAAGAAAACAGAGTTTTGGGAGCCAAACACACTGTATGTTCTAACTTATGTCTGAATGTGTGAAAGGGCGTGTGTGAGGGTGTGTGTGC
>JAPMUY010007312.1:2500-17500 GCA_026901105.3 Galaxias olidus | reverse complement strand
GTACATGGTGAAAAGTCTGGCACTGTGCGCGCGCGTGTGTGTGTATGCGTGCGTGCACGTGTGTGTGTGTGTGTGTGTGTGTGCGTTTATCATGACCTAAGCTGTCGTGCAGCACAGCAGTCTGGTCAGCTCTTTGAACAGAACTACTAGTCATTACAACAGTAATATCTACCAGATGCCTGGTCCATATACTCGCTGTGTGAGTCTGTGTGTGTGTGTGTTCTGTCCATGTGTGTGTTGTGTGTGTGCTCTGTCTCTGTGTGCGAGCGATTACATTTGAACCACCAGGCTCTCACTGCAGTGTGATCAATAAAAGTGAAGCTATAGGTGGGTGTCTCCCCTTAACATAAAACGTGGCAGTACCGTATATCACCACACACACAGAGGAGGCAGCAGCGAGTAAACGTTAGGTCAAGTTGCTTTCCGCTCGTGAGGTGAATGGCTCCCTAACTGACGTGAATCGGCTCACTGCTAGAGGTTCCTGACCAATAAGCCCTATTGTCTCTGATCTTATATATAGAGAGTTGACAGTATAAAAATAACTTGGAACAATGGGTCTTAATTAAAACCTAAGAGGTCGTTTAGTAATTATGTAAATGACCGGTTTTGGGGATCTGGTGCAGTTGTGTCTGTTTGAGCAGAGTGATAAAATGTGTGATAAAACTCTGACAGAACCAATAAGCATTGGCTGGTGGAACACTTTGATCTTAGGCTCTCTATCTCTCTTCTTCCTCCACCTTACCTCTCTCTCGCTCTCTCTCTCTCTCTCTCTCCCTCTCTCTAACACACACACACAGACACACACGGACACACACAAACACACACAGACACACACAAACACACACGCAGACACAAACACAAAAACGCTAAATACCTGACAGTGAGCACATTCTTGATAATTATTCTTATTCTGGTTAAATCATTCAGGGTCTCAGACAATAAACTGGTGTGTGTGTGTGTGTTTGTGTGTGTTGGCGGCGGGCTAAGTGTCCTCTGGTAGTCCTTTCCCCTAACGGTGGTGAACAATGCCTGAGGTTTGGCTGAGGCATGCCTCAGAGCAGCAAAGTACTCACGACTTCTGGGCCGAGGCAGGGTGGTTCTCTGAGACGGTGCTGCGCTCTGAAATACAGTGAAGGCCAACGTTAATGTCATCTCCTCTCTGTGTGTGTGTGTGTCTCTGTGCGTGTGTGTGTGTGTGTGTGTGTGTGTGTGTGTGTGTGTGTGTGTTTGCGTGTGTTTGGATGTGTGTGTGTGTGTGTGTGTGTGTGTGTGTGTGTGTGTGGTGTGGTGTGTGTGTGTGTGTGTGAGTGTGTCTATGTGTCTGTGTGTGTTTGCGTGTGCTTGGATGTGTGTGTGTGCGTGTGTGTGTGTGTGTGTTTGTGCGTCTGTGTGTGTGTCAGTTTCTCTCTGTGTTGGTGCATGTTTGTGTATGCATGTGTCTTTGATACATTCTGGGTGTTAGTGAATATTGTTATTAAGTTATTAATCGTTTGTAAAAAAACACTCCTCTTTGCGTGTGGATTTGTTAGCATGTGCGCATGTGTGCCATCACGTGTGCTAATTTGTATTTGTGTTGAAGTCTGTGTGTGTCGCTTTGTTTGTCAATTTGTGTGTGTGCGTTTGTGCGTGGGTTAGAGAGAGTATGTGTGTGTGTGCGCTTGGGTAAAAGAGACACAATCTCTGTGTGTGTGTGTGTGTGTGTGTGTGTGTGTGAGTTGATTAAACCCTGGCTGGCATACAGCTCGTTATCTCGGTAGCTCTCTGTTGGAATAATGTCACCCTGAATAATATGACAGACAGGACAAAGAGGGCACTGTGTTCCCGTGTTAGAGGATAATTAGCCTGTGTGTGTGTGAGTGTGTGTGTGTGTGTGTGTGTGTGTGTGTGTGTGTTTGTGTGTGTGTATGTGCGTGCGTGCGAGTATGTGTATAGCAGGGTGTATTGGCAGAATGCAATAACAAAACATTTATTTTTCCATCATTAACTTTACAGGGGGATCTTGCAGGTTGTAGCTTTGCATACTGGGAAATGTAGTTAAAAACTTACTCTGGGCCCCGTAGCCTGAGATCATGTGTTGAGTTTCCTAGAGAGAGAGACATAGAGACAGACAGAAATGGTAGAGAGAGAACTTAATCAGAATGGGCAAATTAAATCAATATTTATTCTCTAATTATATGTTTGTGCTTGTGTGCGTGCGTGCGTGCATGCATGCGTGCGTGTGTGCGTGCATCCATGCGTGCGTGCGTGTGTGTAAGTGTGTGTGTGAGTGTGTGTGGGCTGTCTAAAAGTCCATGTAAAAGGCCATTTTACAGTGACTTGACTGACGGCTTGAGAGAGCAATCACAGCCCTGGGTCCAATCTGGTGCGCCCTTTTATGGTCCTTATTTCCACTCCCTGACAGCCAATGAGGTTGTTAGACAGTAAATAGAAAGAAGTAGCCTTCTGACACTAAGCACTGAAAGACTTCAGCTCAGTAGAGGATCAAACACACACACACACTCACACACACACACACACACACACACACACACACACACACACACACACACACACACACACACACATACACACTGTTTCTATCCCTCTCTCGCACACCCACTTTCTCTCTCACTCTAAGATTTACACACACACACACACATGGACTGGCTCCCACTGGATACTTCACAAGGGGAGAAGAGCTTGTTCATTTGGAAACATAGGAAACTATGAGCTTCACTAACTTAGTGTGTGTGTACTAACCTTGGAGGTGGTGTACTAACTTTGGAGGGGATAGGATAATTGGTGTGTGTTCTAATGTCCTAACCTTGGAGGGAATAGGGTACTTGGTGTGTGTACTAACCTTGGAGGGGATAGGGTATTTGGTGTGTACTAACCTTGGAGGGGATAGGGTACTTAGTGTGTACTAAGCTTGGAGGGGATAGGGTATTTGGTGTGTGTCCTAACCTTGGAGGGGATAGGGTGCTTAGTGTGCACAAACCTTGGAGGGGATAGGGTACTAAGTGTGTACTAATCTTGGAGGGGATAGGGTACTTGGTGTGTACTAACCTTGGAGGGGATAGGGTGCTTAGTGAGTGTACTAACATTGGAGGAGATAGGGTACTTGGTGTGTGTACTAACCTTGGAGGGGATAGGGTACTTAGTGTGTACTAACCTTGGAGGGGATAGGGTACTAAGTGTGTACTAATCTCGGAGGGGATAGGGTACTTGGTGTGTACTAACCTTGGAGGGGATAGGGTGCTTAGTGAGTGTACTAACATTGGAGGAGATAGGGTACTTGGTGTGTGTACTAACCTTGGAGGGGATAGGGTACTTGGTGTCTACTAACCTTGGAGGGGATAGGGTACTTGGTGTGCTCTGCCTTCCCTGGAGTGTGAATGGCTGTCAGAGGAGGGGGCCAGGAGTGACTCATTTCCTGTAGAGAGGTATAAAATAAACACGGGTCAGAGTCGAGATTCTGGGAGGCCTTTGAAGGCGGCGGCGGCGGTGCTGTCGGAGAAAACCTGTGTGTCTCAAATGGAGCAGACCTGGAGGCTGTTGACATTTGGCTGCTGACTTATACATGTTCATGTCTACAGAGGTATAAACGGACCTGTGCTATGTTTGCTTGTTTTGTTTGTGTCCTGGGATGACCCTGTCAGACAGAGAGAGATGGGAGGAGGAGGAGGGGGTTAGATTAAAAGAGACGGAGAGAAAGACACAGGGACAATGAGAAAGAGAGGAAGAGAGCTATAGATAGAAGGGGAGATAGAGATAGAGTGAGAGAAAAGGAGAGAAAAAGAGAGAGACAGAAAGAGCTAAAGAGATAGAAAGAGAGAGATAGCGAGACAGGAGGAGAGAGAGCGACTTTGGCTCTCTTTCAGAGAAAGAACATCTGGTCAACATCTGTCCATCTTCTCTCTTATGTCGTTTTCCAACATTCCCCAATAGAACACAGGTTACAGCATGTCCGCATGCAGGTCCAACTATACCGGACAACTGTGTGTGTGTACGTGTGTGTGTGTGTGTGTGTGAGAGAGAGAGAGAGAGCGTGTGGGCGCCTGTGTGTGAGCGTCTGTGCGTGAGCGTGTGTTTAAATAGAAACAAGTGGAATTTTTGATGGCTGCAATATATGTGCTCTGAGGAGGAGAGAGAAGTGTGTATTTAAGGGAGGACGGAGAGGGAAAGAGAGGAAGGTATTATATATAGCCGACCTGTGATCTCCCTCTCTGCTTCTGCAGCAGAGTCATCATTAGCTGCAGTGACTCCTTTCTCTCTCTCTGTGTGTATATGTGTGTGTGTGTGTGTGTGAGAGAGAGAGAGAGAGAATGTGTGGTGTTTCAGTGGGTTTGTGTGGCAGATTAATCATCAGTAAATTTACACCCAGGTAGCAGTTTGTGTGTGTGTGTGTGTGTGTGTGTGTGTGTGTGTGTGTGTGTGTGTGCGTGTGTGTGTGTGTGTGTGTGAAAGGTAATACTTCACAGATTAGATTACCACCAAGGTAGCAGTATCACCTGCATGACACCTCATCTGTCTACACACAAACAAACACACACGCGCACACACATGCGCACACACGCACACACACACACACACACACACACACACACACACACACACACACACACACACACGCACGCACGCACGCACACACACACTTACAATTTCCTTCCACCCACCCACCCACCCACCCCCCTCCCTCTCTCCCTCCCTCCCTCCCTATAACTCTCCCTCTCCCCCCCTCCCCACTCTCTTTCTCTCTCTCCCTCCCTCTCCCTCTCTCCCTCCCCTGGATCCTCCAGGTAATTATTTCACTACTAATCCTCTCAGAGTTGAATTGTGATGCGTTTGCAAGTGCTGAAAACAAACAGATGTGTCGTGGATGAGTGAGTGCGTGAGCGCGTGTGTGTGTCACTGTAGAACGATGGTGTAAAGGTGTGAGGTTGTGAAGTCCAGTGTGATGTCAGAACCTCTCTCAGTGCTTCTCCTGATGAGCCCTTTTGGTGTGTGAGAATGAGTGAGTCACTCCTCCACTAGAAACGTCTGTGTGTGTGTGTGTGTGTGTGTGCGTTTGAACAAGTGTGTATTCCCCTCGCGAAACCTAACTCACTCTGCCTGGCGGACATACTGCCCGTTGCCAGGCAACTGCTCCGTGACATCATCTGCCGCCCTGAGGGTTCCAGTGTTTGACAGCTCATCATTCCTAAGCCTCGCGTTCCTCCCGCCTGTGTGTGTGCGTGTGTGTGTGTGTGTGTGTCGTGACGTCCTCCCTGACGATTCCTACGACAGTGAAGACGTGTGTGGGGGTTCACACAGGGGGGGTCGTCACCATAGTTACCCGTAAGGCAGTGAGTTGCGGCTTGCAGTGCACATGCAGCCTCACACACACACGCACACACACACACACACACACACACACACACACACACACACCGAGACAGACAGCCTTGTCAATATGCATCACTGATGTCACGTCACAGCAAACCCTGTGTGTGAGCGTGTATTTGCGTGAGCGCATGTGTGTGTGTGTGTGTGTGTGTTCAAATCCATCTGTTTGCCCTACAAAACCTCTTTGTTCACTTTGAGGCAACTAAAGAATATTATTGAAACGCCACTCTGAAATAGACTGTGACTGTGTTTTTACGATGAGAGAACTGTGTGTTAACATATTGACGAGAGGAAGAGTGTATCTGTGATGTAGAGAGATTAAACAGAAAGAAAACGGGGAATCTAAATATGAAGCACAAAATAAAAGAAAGATCACAGGAACGGAGTGAGAAATGCACAAAGAGAGAAAGAGAGATGGACGGAGTGATGGAGAGGGAGAGAGAGGGAGAGAAGGGGAGTGAGCTGGGGGATGCCTTACCCTTAGAATCTCCTCCACACAGCTGGAGTCAGTGGACAGGTTGACCTGCCGGGAGAAGAAAAGACTGTTAGGAAACATGAGGAAGAAAAAGAGGAGGGGGAGGGAGAGAGAGAGAGAGAGAGAGAGAGAGAGAGAGAGAGAGAGAGAGAGAGAGAGAGAGAGAGAGAGAGAGAGAGAGAGAGAGAGAGAGAGAGAGAGAGAGAGAGAGAGAGAGAGAGAGAGAGAGGTCTCTGATGAAGAAAAAAACTGCTGGTGATGAAAGGCTTGAAGACCACCAGAACAATGTATTCTGTTACCTAACTCCCCAACCAGACACACACACACACACACACACACACACACACACACACACACACACACACACACACACACACACACACACACACACACACACACACACACACACACACACACATATATATATACACACACCAAGTAAGAGAGAACTAAAGCTAAAGAGACACATTCCCGACAGTCAGTCAAACTTAGACAGAGCTACAGCCAGACAGCCAGTCAGAAAGATGGACAGCCAGCCAGACCAACAGACGAACCCAATTCTACAGAGAAGATAGACTTTGAAAAAATCTTGGTGGGAAAAGGAAATACTCTTATATTACCACATTAAACCTCTCTCTCTCTCATTCTCTCTTTCCCAGTCTTTCTCTCTTCCTCCCTCTTCTTCTCTCTCTTTCATGCACTCTTTTTCTTTTCCTATCCCAGGAAAGTGCCATGGAAGCACTACATGGCATTTCGACATTTCAAACAATAGCTCATGTCTGGAACAGCCTGCTGAACAGACCATAATAGTTATGTCAACATCAACCAGTGGAAGAGTTGAATAACCATGGCAATGCCGTGAGGTCATCCTGAAGTCTACGCCAGTGACAGATTGGACTGATAAATTGCTTCATTTAAACGGTGTGTGAGAGTGTGTTTGCATGTGTTTATGTGTGAGTGTATGTGTGTGTGTGTGTGTTGCACTCTTCCAGACATTAGCTCATCTGCGGAGGGAAGGCACTTAAACCAGCTCCCCTTTGTTCACTAAACCTCACTCCTCATCACCTCATTCTCAGACACACTCCAGGAAACCTAGATTTAACTCCGGGGACATTCCACCCCACCGGGATTCGACATCAGGATTTGACATATTACTTGTTCTCAAAAGACGTCTGTATTAATAAATCTGGGTATCACAGCAGTCTAACAAGGGTTAAATTAGCACTGTGTGTGTGGGTCTGTGTATTTTTACCTGTGCATATGTGTGTGCGTGCGTGCGTGCGTGCGTGTGTGATTGTGCCTGTGGATGTGTGTTTGCGTGTGTGAAAGAGAGAGAGATAGATAGAAAGAGAGAGAGAGTCATTAAACAGTCAACAAGAAGAGCTCCACAAACAAACTGTTTGCAAAGGAGGACCCGAGTAAAACACAAAACACTTTGACAACAATTATTCCAAGCCAAAATTGCCAGACTATTTTTTATTATATCCAGGATTAATATTAATATACCATATGTTTATCATGTGTGCACATTAGCACTGAAACATTTCAGAGATAACGCTTTCATAGAACGTGGCTTTCTCTGCTGGCCCGTCCACCAGACCCCCCTCCTCTGCTCTCTCCCTGCCCAGAAAAGGCAGCTCGCCCTGGGAAGCAGAGCTCATCCGTCTGCCCCTCTCCTGGAGCCAACGTAAACAAGCCAGCTCCACCATGAAAATTGAAAGACTTGAATCAGTTGAATGTACACGTATATATAATTCAGCATGGCCCATAAACAGTTTGTGGCTCATCGCTGTTTTTGAACACAAAGACCTTCGTGGTGTTGCTCTGCAATGGCGCCTAGTGACCGATGTGGCAGCTGTTTTAATGCTTCTTGTCTAATCTCACAGGTGTTTCTGTGTTCTCTATGTTTTCCTACCTACTCCTTCTATCTCTGTGTTCAAAGGGATTAATCCTTTTTGTCCCTCCGATGACCGCCTAGCCCTCCACGAAGGCCTTCTGACGACCCAAGGTCAAGGGTCAGCTTCCGTGCTGGCGACCATTCATAAAGGTCAAATGATCCTGAGGAGGGGGGATGAAGAGGAGGGAGTGGTGGGTGGGGTGGGGGGAGGAAGAGAGTGGTTGACGGACCGCCAGTGTCATGTTCATGTCCGGTATCATGCTCAGGTTTTCATTGTTTGACTAGTCCTGTCTGAGAACAGGAGAGGATATAGCCAGTGTATAGGCAGTGTAATTGATCCCAGATCTTAGAGGAAGGCCCGGGGTGGAAGGAGGTTTGTAAACAAAATAGAACACACACACACACACACACACACACACACACACACACACACACACACACACACACTGACACACACATTATATTTACTCACTTCCTGCATGTGCAGAACCAGATCACAATATCCTGTTCCCATAGAAACAGAGTTCTGTGGTTCTAATCAGATGTGTCTAGTCCATTTATCCTGGCTGCTCCACACACACACACACACACACACACACACACACACACACACACACACACACACACACACACACACACACACACACACACACACACACACACACACTCTCCATTTGGTGTCTACAGAATATGAGTTGGAGACATTACTGGAACACGGCTGGAGAGTGGAGTAATCCTGAGAGGAGCCTTGTTTATAACCTTGTTAAGATTAGGCTCAGGAGAGAGACAGAGACATCAGAGTACAGGGACAGGTTTCATCTCAGTCATATACGTATATGAAATGAAACTATTAAGATTAGGTTTAGGAGAGAGATTAGACTATAGATTATATTATTATTATATTAGAAATTACAGGGTCAGGTTTAATCTCAGTCATATACACGTATATGAAATGAGATATTATATTATATTATTAATATATTAGAAATTACAGGGTTGGGTTTAATCTCAGTCATATACGTATATGAAATGAGATATTATATTATATTATTATTATATTAGAAATTACAGGGTTGGGTTTAATCTCAGTCATATACGTATATGAAATGAGATAGTATATTATATTATTATTATATTAGAAATTACAGGGTCAGGTTTAAAATCAGTCGTATACGTATATGAAATGAGATAGTATATTATATTATTATTATATTAGAAATTAGACTTTAGGGTCAGGTTTAATCTCTGTCATGAACGTGAATTAAATTAAACTGTAAAGTCATGATGCAGTTTCCAGGCTGGTAAAGAAATGAAACGAGAAAGAGAAATTAAGATTCTAGTGTCAGGCATAATCTCAGATATGTATATGTCAGGTTTAATCTCAGTCATGTACATGTCAGGTTTAATCTCAGTTACGTAAATGTCAGGTTTAATCTCAGTCATGTACAGTATATCACAGGTTTAATCTCAGTCATGTACAGTATATCACAGGTTTAATCTCAGTCATGTATATGTCAGGTTTAATCTCAGTCACGTAAATGTCAGGTTTAATCTCAGTCATGTACAGTATATCACAGGTTTAATCTCAGTCATGTACAGTATATCACAGGTTTAATCTCAGTCATGTATATGTCAGGTTTAATCTCAGTCATGTATATGTCAGGTTTAATCTCAGTCATGTAAATGTCCGGTTTAATCTCAGTCATGTAAATGTCCGGTTTAATCTCAGTCATGTAAATGTCCGGTTTAATCTCAGTCATGTAAATGTCCGGTTTAATCTCAGTCATGTAAATGTCCGGTTTAATCTCAGTCATGTATTTGACGTTCAACTGTACAGTCATGATGCACACTTTCCAGGCTGGTAAAGAAACGACAGCAATCAGACAGACTGACTGACTAACCTACTGGGTTTATTTACAAACTAATGAAGTTAAACTGTAAAGTCAGGTGTGATCCCGGTCCTAACTGAATCACTAACCTACTGGGTTTATTTACAAACTAATGAAGTTAAACTGTAAAGTCAGGTGTGATCCCGGTCCTAACTGAATCACTAACCTACTGGGTTTATTTACAAACTAATGAAGTTAAACTGTAAAGTCAGGTGTGATCCCGGTCCTAACTGAATCACTAACCTACTGGGTTTATTTACAAAGTCACACATGACACCTCTTTGTTTGACAAAGCTGGACGGGACATGATACCAAATGGTTTGTTAAAATTGGAGAGTGTATGTGACGGTCTTTGAGCGTGTCTCTGTTTGTGTGTGTGTGTGTCCCTGTGTGTGTGTGTGTGTGTGTGTGTGTGTGTGTGTGTGTTCCTATGTGTGTGTGTGTGTGTGTGTGTGTGTGTGTGTCCCTGTGTGTGTGTTCCTATGTGTGTGTCCCTGTAATTGTGTTTGTGTGTGTGGTCCTATGTGTGTCTGTGATTGCGTTTGTGTGTCCGTGTGTATGCGTGTCCCTATGTGTGTGTGTGTTCCTATGTACATGTGTGTGTGTCTGTGTGTCTGTGATTGTGTTTGTGTGTCCGTGTGTGCGTGTCCCTATGTGTGTATGTGTGTGTGTGTGTTCCTATGTGTGTGTGTGTGTGTGTGTGTGTTCCTATGTGTGTGTGTGTGTGTGTGTGTGTGTGTGTGTGTGTGTGTGTGTGTGTGTGTGTGTGTGTGTGTGTGTGTGTGTGTGTGACAACAGTTCCCTCGGTTGCTTCCATCTCCCAAAGTTATTCTGCAGACCAACAAGCGGCCGCGTCTCCCGCTGTGATTCTATTTCCTGTCTCAGGCGGAGAGGCTGTCCGTCGTTCGCTGTGCGCGTGTGTGTTTCAGTGTGTGTCTGTCGGTGTGTGTGTGTGTGTGTGTGTGTGTCTCATACCGTTCGGTGGAGATTGAATGGCCCCAGACCATGGTCTCCTCCTGAATAGCCAATCTGGCTGTGTGAATAAGGAGAGCGACATGTTGTTGTGCTGCCTAGGAGGGGGGTCTCCCTGTTCCTCTCTGAGTATGGAAGCCTGACACGCTGCCTCATTCCACACAGCTCAGCTCATCTGCCTATTTCTGTCTCTCTTTTCATTCTTTCTGTCTTGCTTTTCATCCTTTCTTTCTTTTTATTTTCTGTCTTTCTCTTTCTTTCTTTCTTTCTTTCCACAAACACACACACAGGGATTCTTGTTACTCTTAAGGGGTTAATGAGGCTGATGTAAGGTCCTCAGATAACGCAGATTGAAGGATGAGGAATGTTTGATTGAGAAAAGACCTAATTTAAGCAGCTCATTTTTTTCACACTGCAGGTTATAATCACTGAAAGCTGGTTAATTGCGACTTAGCCCAAATTAATTGAATGGGTTTGCAATTTGTAATTTTTTCTCTCTCTCGCTGAGATAAAAGGAATGTTCTTATTGGCCTTCGGTGAGCTGCTAAGAGAGTCACCAATCACGGCATTTTTCTCGTTCAACTTTACAATTACTAAAGAAAATAATATTTAAAAATAGGAGAGAGAAAGAAGGCGAGATATGCCAGTAACCTTGATCTACGGGAGGACGAAAAGCTTTCAGAGATAAAGAGGGGGAGAGAGAGAGAGAGAGAGAGAGAGAGAGAGAGAGCAAGAGAGGAAGAGAGAGAGAGCGAGAGAGAGAGAGTGAGGGGAAGAGGGGGATTAAGATGGAGAGAGAAAGCCAAAAAGAGAGCGAGATAGATATGGATAAAAAAACAAGATAGTGGAGAGAGAGAGAGAGAGAGAGAGAGAGAGAGAGAGAGAGAGAGAGAGTGAGTGAGAGAGAGAGAGAGAGAGAGAGAGAGAGAGAGAGAGAGAGAGAGAGAGAGAGAGAGAGAGAGAATGTAGAGCTGAGAAACATAGACGAGGCAATTACAGGGGCAGAAATCATTTTTCTCAGAAAGAGCCGTTTTTGAAAAGAGACTAGTTACACACACACACGCACACACACACATACACACACAAACACACACACACACTCACACACACATAAACACGCACACACACGCACGCACGCACGCACGCACACACACACGCACACACACACACACACACACACACAGGCAAAAAGCCAGGAGAGCCAGGAGCCAGCAGATAAGATGTATTAGGCCGTGTGTTCTGGGAGAAAAACAAGTCTCAATATACGTGAGGATGGACAGTAAAAACACATCAAACTTAAAGAATCATAACATAATTTATTATAAAGTATAACTCCTAAATAAACCTAAGAATCATAAGATAATTTATTATAAAGTATAACTCCTAAAAAAACCTAAAAATCATAAGATAATTTCTGCACAAATTCATCTCCTAAATAAACCTGAAGAATCCTAAGATAATTTATAAAAAAATGTACCTCCTAAATAAATCTGAAGAATCACAAAATGCTCGGTCAATGCTCGCAGTCTTTATTCTAAGCTCGGCCACATTGACCTAATTAATGAGCTAAATAACTCATTATTGGACGTACAATCACAATCACATGGATATTGATCATCTCGTCTGACTAGGGGTAAGTAGGAACATATCTTATTTCTTAGTCTAACTTGAACTACCCCTTTAAAGAGTCACTATTGATCCAAGCATCATAATACAATTAGTAAACAATCCATCCATCCCTCCATCCATCCCTCCATCCATCCATCCCATTTTCCCTCCACCCTTTCCTCCTTCCTCTCCCTCTCTCAGTGTCTTGATTGTCCAGCTTTGTCTAAACCTCAAGGAATCCAAAGCACTTCATTTTGATCTCCATTATTTTTCATTCATATTTAATATGTTTACATACTTGGACTGGTCGGATCTCCAGCAGAACTCATTTAGAGCAAAGAAAGAGACAGAGATAAACAGAGAGATGAAAGAGAGATGTATGGAGAGAGGAAGAGAGAAAGAGAGAGAAAGAGTGAGCGAGAGAGAGAAAGAGAAAAAGTGTGTGTGTGTGTGTCTGGTCACTTTAATGTGTAGCCTTGAGACACTGCTTGTGTATGTATGACATTCAGACACAGAAAGGCACAGAATAACTCCCTACTCTGTGAAACTACAAACCCCATGCTCCTTCAGGACCCCATCCTCGTCCAGAACTCAATACTCTGTGAAACTGCAAACCGCATGCTCCTTCAGGACCCTGCCCTCAACCAGAACTCTCCACTCTATGAAACTACAAACCCCATGCTCCTTCAGGACGCCATCCTCGTCCAGAACTCTCCACTCTTTGAAACTACAAACCCCATGCTCCTTCAGGACCCTGCCCTCATCCAGAACGCTCTACTCTGTGAAACAGCAAACCTAATGTTCCTTCGGGATCCCGTCTTCAACCAGAAAAAAACTCCCTACAATGTGAAACTACAAACCCCATGCTCCTTCAAGACCCCATCCTTGTCCAGAACTTATTACTCTGAAACTACAAACCCCATGATTCTTCAGGACCCCATCCTCATCCTGAATAACTCCCTACTCTGTGAAACTACAAATCCTATTCTCAACCAGGACCCCATCTTTAACCAGAAAAAAAACTCTCTACACTGTGAAACTACAAAACCCACTCTGCCCCTTGGTCCTTCCAGATGGCTCCAATATATATATTTGTGTTTGTGTGAGGTCTGTAAATATGTGTGTGGTCTGTGTGTGCGTGTGCGTCATGTGTTTGTGTGTGTGTGTGTGTGTGTGTGTGTGTGCGTGCGTGTTCGTGTGTGTGAGAAAGAGTGTCTTGTAGTATATATAAACAAGTTATATTTTTACTACAAAGTATTTTGAAGTGAACAAAAAAAAATCGGAGAGGTTTTAAGAAAGAGCGTCGTAAAGAAAGGTCACTGCCATGTCACCATGGTAATCAGTCTGGTCCCACGTGTTGATTGTTGAAATTGGATGACACACACACACAAACACACACCACACAACACCTCCTTTTTAGAGCCAAACACAAGCCTTGCATTCCCAGAGTGAAGATCGATGTCATTGGTTAAACTCAAAGTGCAACACAGCCAGAAGTGCATAGGTTTTCACTCTACAATCTCTCTCTCTCTCTCTCTCTCTCTCTCTCTCTCTCTCTCTCTCTCTCACACACACACACACACACACACACACAAACACACACACACACACACACACACACACTTGCACGCAAGCACGCACGCACGCACGCACACACACACACACATTCACACTCATACACATTCTAGTTCTCTCATCACATATAGCAAGACATGCAATCTGCAGAGAGGAAGATAAGCATTTGATTTAACATCCAATTAAAAGGCGTCATTGAAAAATTACGTCCAATAAGCTCCCATTTCCAGTCCTGTAATCAGAGTGTGATTCAACGGCTCCCCGCCAGCCAAACCCTTCAACCACCAAACAGGAAAACTCGGATACATTTTGATTAAAAAAATACACCACCCGTTTGCAGACCGAAAGTGGAGAATTTTTTTTTCTCTCTCTTTCTCAGTTTCTTTCTTCTTCCTCTTCAGGGGATTTTAAAGAAATGTAATAAATCTATGCTGAGGTTGTTGAAGTCATTCATCAAACTGGTGGTGGCATGGACAGGGCGAGAGAGGGAAATACAGACCGACAGAAAGAGAGAGAGAGAGAGAGAGAGAGAGAGAGAGAGAGAGAGAGAGAGAGAGAGAGAGAGAGAGAGAGAGAGAGAGAGAGAGAGAGAGAGAGAGAGAAGGAAAGGATAAGAAGGATGGATGAGTTGTAATCACTACCACTGAACCATATAATTGCAATAGGAGCTGGTGAGTGTCTGATACATTAGCCTTATTTTTTGTGTCACAACCATGCGCTTATCTATGGGCATTAGGAGCAAAGGATCAAACTTAACACACTGCGCGTATTAACTACCTAACGTCCAAACGTCTAAACGTGTCACATAACGCAGTATTAGCTCACTATATGCTAATGTCTAAACATTTATGTTAACTAGCAACATGCTATTTTCTACTTATATCAAACACTTTACTATTAGCTTGCTACATGCTAATGTCTAAACATGCAAAGCATTAGATAGTTAAACGCAAATTCAACAAAACTTTAGCTAGTTAAATGTTAATGTCTAAACAATTCCCTTAGAATGATGCTTATAGTCAAAGTTTGAAGAAGCATTGGTTAGCTACACGCTAAAGTATAGAAATGTGACAAAGCATTGGTTAGCTACATACTAATGGATAAACATGCTACTAAGCATTAGATAGCTGTATGCTAATTTCTAATCATGAACAATTCAAGTTAAATTGTGTTCTTGTTTTGGTTGAATCCATAAAAATTATTCTTAATAAAACTCTTAA
>JAPMUY010007308.1:550000-553936 GCA_026901105.3 Galaxias olidus | reverse complement strand
TACCTATATCTGTCTGTGTAGTGTGTAGTATTACCTATATCTGTCTGTCTGTCTAGTATTACCTATATCTGTCTGTCTGTCTAGTATTACCTATATCTGTCTGTCTGTCTAGTATTACCTATATCTGTCTGTCTGTCTAGTATTACCTATATCTGTCTGTGTAGTGTGTAGTATTACCTATATATCTCTGTCTGTCTGTGTGTAGTGTGTTGTATTACATATATCTATATTTCTGTGTGTTGTATTACTTATATCTTTCTGTCTGTGTGTAGTGTGTAGTATTATCTATATAGGCTCATTAGGCATTGCATTGCAGGGAGAAATATGATTGTCTGCCCACTCCTCTACGACCATGACTCCTCAGGAGCTCTGTCCTGTGCTCACCCGTTCATCCTGGAAGCGTTTGACGCACACATACACGCTACTGTACAGACTCACACATACACGCTACTGTACAGACAGTCATACTGCGGAAAAAAACATTATCCGTAGAACCTATTCACAAAATATTAAATATCTCAGAGGTTGTTGGCACTAGACATATCTATTTTGAAAAGCAGCGTGAAGCGTGACTGTGAAAGTGAATCGAAGTTGTTTAGGATCTATTTATAGCTATCACGTTATCCACCAAGTAGGATGCCTGAGAAATGTATTGGTACTGCGCCTCAAGATGGCGGTCTGCACCGCACAGTGATAATTGCATCGTTAATCTCAGCACAAAGATCTGTGGTGTGAGTAAAGATGAAAGTAAGAACAAAAATAATAATGTGGTTAGCCTTCACAGCTCTTAAGATTTTACTTCGCTAGTTTGAGTGTGTGAAACTGCCTTAGTGAACTCCCCATCGATCTTTAGCAGGGCAAAGTTGAAGTTGCCTGGCTATTTTCATTTCTCCACAGAGTGGATAAATAGTTCTTTAAGTTTAATTGTGTTGGGTTTTAGAAAAACCTTCTATAAATAAGATTTATTATTAGTTTTTTTCCAACCAACAAGCATTTGACATTAGATAACATTGATTTATTTGTGTGATTTTCATTGCTGTATTCTCTCCTCTTGCTCTGCAGAGAACAGATCTTCCGCCAGTCCACAGAGCTGGTGTGCAGAGCGTACGGAGAGGTGCACAAAGCCGTGACCGACCCGGCCAATGGCTACAAGGAGACTGAGAGTCTGGTGCCCCGGTCTCCTGAGCAGGTCCAGACCCTGCTGTCCTGAGCCTGTCCTGGGGCCGTCCGGCTACTCCCGCTCCCCCAACACCCCCTCACAAAAAATCTCAACTGAACTGTAATATATATATATTTGAAAGATAACTTTAATATGTGTGCACATATTGTTGTGACTTCAAGTTTTAAAGAATGAAAAGTTGGACAGTGTGTGTGTATGTGTGTTTACTTGCGTGTGTGTGATTCTGCGTTTGCTCTTTGTGTGTGTGTGTGTGTGTGTGTGTCTGCTTGCTTGCTTTCTTGCGTGCGTGCGTGTGTGCATGCATGTGCGTGTGTGGGGCTATCAATGTGCGTGCATGCGTGCGTGTGTGTGTTATCAGTGATGTTAGGCTCTTCATCTACCTCTCTGGGTTTCCCATGGTTTCCTATGGAGGGGTTCATTGGCCACAGCGACGACTCTTCCTGTTCAGAAAAGAACAAAGAAGGTTTCCTTTCTATCACTGAATGAATGAAGAGCCTGAATAGTGGAGAGAGAAAATGGAGATGCTTTCCTGTCTTCCTGTCTCTGGAGCTCTGGATTTCTTACTTTTTTTTTTTTTTTTTTTTTTTTGCCGTCTCTGTCTTTTTGTTACCCTAAAAGCCCTGTCTGCTTTCGCCTTCTTTTAAAGTAATGAACGGCTATATCAGTCATCTATTTCAATCTTTCCGCCCCTTACTGCATTCAAATACACAGAAATCTATGAAGGCCTGTCTGCTTTTTATTTTGCTGCTGCTTTTATAAGAGGCAGCTAATTGAACCCCATTCGGTGCCTGAAGTACTGCAACGGGCACTGTAGAACTGTCTGGAGTGCTCTCTGCTTAACAAGGGGCTAGGTGGTGTAGTCACACTATCCTGTCATTTCATCAAATCCTTCGGCAGGCTTAATATCTCTGCTTTATATATTTTTTTTAAAGCAGAGAGAAAAAAATAAAATCTATGATTCAGTACTAGCATTTCCTTAGTAGTAGGCGTTGCCATAGGGGAAAGTGAGCATTGATTGGATCTTGCGGCACAGTGAATTAATTTAGCAAACTAGCCTTCGTGTTGTTGAGTTGTACATTTTTTTCAAATGGATGTAATGTCTTAGTGATGCACTACATAAAAACACTGCAGGCTTTATGTTTTTACACATTCTCTTCTTGGGTTTGGGAAGATTTGTAAACTTTTTGAAGTTGTGAATTCCTATCAAAATAAAAAAATGTTTTGGAAATTTCAAATGTCTATATTCAATGTATACTTGACTACACATGATGACTAAACCATGACTATGTTAAATTTCCTTTTAGCCTGTAGTTATGTAATTACTATTGTACACAAGGCCGATTTAGTCATCTTCTGGTTAGTTAACGTTTTGGCTCCAGAAAGCACAACAAGCCTGTTTCTATGGACAGTTCTGGGTTAGACTGGCATTGAGCTGCTTAAACTGCAGACTAGGTAAATTTTTTTATAAATGATAAAATCACAATGCACGTTGTGTTTGCATGTGAGTGTAACCCATTAGTAAATGTATTAGTAAAGTTAATTAGTTAGTAATTATGCTAACCTCCACCATACAGCACAGACTTAAGTTCAACTTTCAAAAACGTACAACAACAATGACTGTATAGCCACAGTAAATATCCTTGTCTGCTCTTTGCTGTGGATTCTGCCCTGACAGCATGACTCAGGATAGCAACCCTCTGATCTTGGCATTCCTCCTCCGGCCGCGCACCCCGGATTGCCCGCGCTTACCGGATGTTGCTTAAATATCGTTGGCCAGGACACCGAGTCCAAGAAGCTCTAGGAATACCAGGAAGTAGTTCAGCATCTGGAGTGGGCTCACAGAAACTCCAAAAATAGGACGGTCCCTTGGTTCCAGTCCATGGGTCAGTCAAATACCAGGAAGTTGGATTTCTTAAAAGGTTCCCTGGGCTAAATTCTCTTTAAAATGCCACAATGTATTTTATCTAACGAAATGAACTGTGTTTGTGTTACCACTGGATTGGTGTAAATTGTGTTAACTGAACATAATGGGTACAATGGGTGTCCCATCTTAGATGCATCCTCTTATCCGGAATAAGACCACCTGGTGGCTTCTGTGTAATGGTTGTTCAACAAACCGAATACACAGGCTGATTGGTCATTAGGTCAAACAGGGGTCTGATGGTCACATGGCTGTGTGGTCTTAGATTAAGGTGGCCGTTGCCTGCGAGATGGGCACATAGAGGAAAGGGGGGGGGGGGTATTTTGGGGGGGTGACAGACACTCAGCCAAGCATCCGCTCCAGATGACAGCTGTTTTTTTTCACCCTGCGTCAGCCTGTTGAAGCACAATGCAGAGACAGAGGGCTGGTTACTGGTTTAGCCTCTGACACAATGCAGAGACAGAGGGCTGGTTACTGGTTTAGCCTCTGACATGATGCAGAGACAGAGGGTCCGCTGGTTACTGGTTTAACCTCTGACACAATGCAGAGACAGAGGGCTGGTTACTGGTTTTACCTCTGACACGATGCAGAGACAGAGGGCTGGTTACTGGTTTAGCCTCTGACACGATGCAGAGACAGAGGGCTGGTTACTGGTTTAGCCTCTGACACGATGCAGAGACAGAGGGCTGGTTACTGGTTTAGCCTCTGACACTATCAGGCTTCTCTGCTCTGTTGCTCCCGCCCCCGCTTTGACCTTTGACCTTTGCTCTCTACACACCGCCTTAAGATAGAAAGCTGTCGGCCAATCAATAATGAACTTTGAGCCGACACCTCA
>JAPMUY010007308.1:515000-545000 GCA_026901105.3 Galaxias olidus | reverse complement strand
TACTGTTTGTTCAGCGCTTGCTAGCAGCTCCACAGCCCTAATGCACCTTTAGCAAAGCCCTGTTTTAAATCCATATCCCACGCGGAAACAGAAAGCCTCCGTAATCAGTGAAGAAGCAGGCTCCCATTGAGACCAGCGAGTCTCCCCACTTCAAGGGACTTTTGTTGCTCTTTTTTTTGTTGTTGCTTTTCACCTCTGAGTCGAGCAACAGCTTATATTCACTACGCTGTGCGTGTGTGTGTGTGTGTGTGTGTGTGTGTGTGTGTGTGTGTGTGTGTGTGTGTGTGTGTGTGTGTGTGTGTGTGTGTGTGTGAATGAGTGTGTGTGAATCACAGGCTCTCTGGTGGATCTGAAAGCTCAAGTTCTGGGTGTTGACTCATAACATGAATCATGCAACCTGTGGAGAGCCTGGACCACAGGAGCAGCTGTCCCAATAGGCCGGGGGGTAGCGAACCCACAGCAGGCCAGCACAGGGTCTGTTTTCACTGGGGAGGAGGGCGGAGGGCGGAGGGCGGAGGGTGAGGGTTTGAAACTCGCTGCTGAGAGACTTAAGGGAAAGAAAAGCCAACCCATTTATCATGTATGTGTTTATAGAATATTAGATATGTAATGTTTATAGCGCTTTTGTTTAAGTGAGGGCACAAAAACACGAGTGCGTTGCCAAGAGGTGGCTGGTGGTATTGTTGTGTTTTTTTTTTTAACTATGGCCGAAGTTTAATTCAATTTTCATTTCCTGCCATTCATTGTAAAAAGGTCTTGATTATCTTTAAAAGTGATATCTTGGCTCTGTCTTCGAAGAATGTGAAATTCTCTATAACGGCGTAGATGTAGGAAATGCTGCATGACCCACGGTAGGAAATTGTGACAGGAAGTCAGATAAAAACTCACGAATGAAAGATCAGGGTTTGGCAAACATGTTCTACTTGTCTGCTGCTCGTGTGATTAATCTATTGTTGCTTCAGAAAGCTGGTTGGGACCGTTTCAGCCAACAAATACATACCCTCGTGTTTCTTTGATTCAACATTTGCTAGAATGGTAAAGTTGTCCAGCCTTTTTAAAAAAAAATTTAACAACGTTGATATTATAACATAACAACAAACACAAAACTTAAAAACAATGAAGAGGTCATTTATGTTTCAGGTACAGATGGGTGATTGACCTGGTATGTGAGTGTTATTTTTGTTTTGGGTTCAAATGACAAAAAGGCAACAACATGTGAGTCAACTAAAGTAGGACCTCTCTGATTGGTTGTTGTGTTGACGTGAAACAAGATGGCCGATGAACAGAGCCTATTCTTTTATCCCACGAGGGACCACTGCAATTCTGTCTAATCCCCCAGTGTCAATGCCACAACTTCACAATGAGTTCACCAGGTTCACTTAGTACAATAACTACAAGTAAAAAAAACAAAACACCAAGCTAAAGATATAGCAAGTTACCAAGAGAAATATACTAATGAAAACTGCAGCACTTAAATTTAACCCACTTTAATTCCCTTAATAAATGGGCCCATTTTTCTTTTCAGAAACACTTTCTTGTCCTTTATCTGGCAGTGCCAGTCATGACATATTCCATCAGCCATTTCCTCCCGATCGAAGTGGATTTAATTAATTTCTATTTCACCCGGACGAGAGGAAAGTGAAGGAAATAAGAAATGTGTCAAGTCCCGCTGTTTGAGACAATTTGCCTCAGACAGTTATGGTGTGACAGACAGTGAAAAAAAAAAAAAAAAAAGGTGCGTAGAACTACCGCTGAACTGGAAGAAGATTGCCTGGGCGCAGAGAGGGAGCCATTAGACCTTAATCCACCTGTTGCCCTTACTTGGAGGCCCTGGGGGAAGAGGCGGAAGACTCCCTGGACGACTTTGAATCACAGCCCTCCAGGCAGCCTATTCTCCCCCCTCCTATGTCCCAGGAGAGACCCAGGCTCCAGAGGTCGTGTCCAGGCACGCCGGGCAGAGCTCAGCCCCAGTCCCACAGTACCAGTCGGGCCTGTTTCCATCTGCATCGCCTCAAGGCCTTGGAGTGGATAATGAGACGACTTTGGAGGTTTGACTATAACATAGCTGCTACTGCAACACCTGTGGCATCATTTGCAATATACAGTATCCAACGCTTGGCTGTGTGCTTCAGAGAGAGCTATGCAAACTAGACTGCTGGAACACGAATACAAGCATATCTTAAAAACACTAAAAACTTTGTGGCTTTGGCTATTTTAAAATAAGTATCACTATGGGTACAGAGGACGATTTGTGCCAATATTGAATAATTAAATATTAGATTAATAAAAAGTTAAATGTTGACTGAAATAATTAAATGTAATAAATGTAATTATTTATGTGCATGTTTCATTATGTATTTATTTATCTAACCATATATTTCATATAACTGTGTGTAAGTGTTATGTGCGCGCATTACTCCAACTATTTATATTTCTATAATGTCAATATATCCATCCAGTCTCATAATGGATATATTGACATTACTGAAATAGTTTGAGTAATGTCCACACAAACTATTTGACAGCAAACTAACTTCACGATGGCATGAGAAGCATTCACACGGCGAAGCCGCAACAAAAGGCAAAAGCAATCGACTTAAATTGACCGACCAAACAAATGTTAAGACCCTCCCACAGCCATTGATGGATGAAGTTGACACATTTATTTATTTCACAATGCACAGTACACCAACTACCATGACATAAACAATTGCAGAGCAAAATAATTTAATGTGACAATAAATAAATAAATAAATAAATTAACGTGGAAATAAATAATTTAATACTGAAACATATAGTTATATAAATAAATACATAATAATAGAAACTTGTACATAAATAATTTAATCTGTTACATTTTATTATTTCAGTTAACATTTCACTTTTTATTCATTAAATTATTTAATATTACCACAAATCGTCCTCCATACCTTCCATAGGATGTTTGGTTCCTATGTGCTAATACTTTTTCTTATATAGACAAAATAATATATTTTCTTGTTTAAAAATAAATAAATCTAATCTAATCTAGTCTTAATACAATCCTAATACATTATACCATAAAAGAATTATTGAACTTTCAAATAATTGGCTATAGGCGCTGTTGGGCGATAGCCTTTGGGTTTAATCCCAATAACCGGCCTCCTTATTCTATAGTGGATCCGAAGGCAGAAGCAGCAGTGCTGATGATTCAGGAGAGCTGGACCCCATGCCAGGCCTGTGCCCGTGGGCGTCTGCTGTGAAACCGTCTGGGACTGATACCAGAAACTCTAATCCACATTCCTCACATGTGGGTGATACAATGGACCACACATTCTCACCGATCTCCTCCGGTGGTTAACGTTCAATAGAAACCTGGCACCTTGACAGGGTCTAAATATCACCTGTTTACATATGGACAGCTTCAAACTTTAAAATAAAAAATAAATAAAAAAACACACACATATATCGAACTCTTTTTTTCTATCGTGTCGACTTTTTTTGAAGTTGGAGTGTTTTGAAAGGTGCGCACGCTGGGTTGTTGTCTCAGCGTGCGGCCGAGGCGCTGACAGGCTCCGTGTTGGGTCGCTCTCCGTGCAACCTGACCAAGGCTGGAGGCTGGCCGGGCGGCGGAGTGCTGGTTGCTCAACAGGCTCTGTTGTCTCATCCTTCAGCTTGCCCAGGACGATCGGTGGAGCTTGGAGAGGCTCCCAGGAAAAAAAAAAAGGCTGATGAGCGCATGTGTGGCAAGACGCGGCAGGTGGCGAAAACTGACTTGACTGCAATTAGATGTACAAATCTTTGATTAAGCTCGTGGGAAGGCAGTCATTAGCGACAGCGAATGGGCTCTCCCTCAGCACCTACATTTAGTACCCCCCTCCTTCCCCCCATCCCTCACACACACACACACACACACACACACACACACACACACACACACACACACACACACACACACACACACACACACAGGAACACACACACACACACACACACACACACACTGACTCACACTCCTTTGAATACTGTATAACCTAACCACCTGCTGGTGTAATACTAACACCTGTGTGTCTGTGTGTGTACTGTGTCTAATTGAACACATGCATATGTGTATAAGAGTATTGTGGTGTCTCCAGTGAATGTATGTGTGTACCTGTGTGTGTGTGTGTGTGTGTGTGTGTGTGTGTGTGTGTGTGTGTGTGTGTGTGTGTGTGTGTGTGTGTGTGTGTGTGTGTGTGTGTGTGTGTGCATGTTTGTGTGTAATGTATTATATGTTAAACGTTGAGTGACATCAAAACTATTTTACAAGAAAACAAATCAAGTTTGAGTATTGTCAACCTAACAGATGTTTTCACTAACCATGTAAATCAACCAAGATACACAGTATAGCCTGTTTATTTAGGAAGTTGATCATAAAAATGATGATGATGGCTTGATTTTCTTGTAGAATCTGCAGTAGTGTCCATCTATTCTCTTGTGGTGTGTGTGAAATGTTTTGTTTTCCAGGCAAAGTGGATACAGTAACCCACCATAAGACCTTTGGAAATGTTTACAGTAACTCAACATAAGGCGTTTGGAATGTATACAGTAACCCAATATAAGGCGTTTGGAAATGTATACAGTAACCAAACATAAGACATTAGGAAATATATACAGTAACCCAACATAAGGCGTTTGGAATGTGTACAGTAACCCAACATAAGGCGTTTGGAATGTATACATGATGTGCAAATAAAATTAATATATTCAATCAAGTTAAATGTGCATGTTTTCTTTTATCAGGTCAGGTGATTGAAGGACGGCCACACTCTTGGAACCTTCATAGTTGTCTGCGAATGTGATAATACTACTTTGCAAAGCAAACTTTATTACAGCAAAATGTTTGATCTCCATATACAGTAGACAATTGTACTACGAAGTGTAGAAAACTTACAGTTTAAAACATTAAATCGAATATTTGCTGGAGCTGGCTCAGCAATAATAAACCAGCATATTTAAGATGAGCTTCATTTTTTTACTCAAGTTGTAAAGATTCACAGATGCCTTACATGATGTCATCGCTCTCATTGGTCAACAACAACTCTTTTCACATCAGTTTTTTTTTCTTTTCCATTGAGGTATGCATAGTGGACCGTGTCGAAGCAAAGCCGCAACCACTGTGGTACGATTCAAGCTTGCCTCGGCTGCCAACTAGAAATTGTTGGCGTGCCTGCTTAGCAGTATGATTGCAAAACTGTCCTGAGGAATAATAAGGCTGGATCTATGCTGTGTGTGGTAAACCCAACCATTACATTAACAGCAGCAAAGATGAGTAAGACGTGAGGTTTAAAATTCTCAGACAAGTATTTTGAGGGGATGTGACTGGAATGTTGCACAACATAGTGGTACCATAGCCACACCTAGGTTAGCGACATCCCCCCTGACCTACAACACAGTTTTGCAAAGTCACGGTGAGACTATCGAACCTTTTTGAAAGGGTTAATATCGTCTTTCAGTGTTCCAGCCGGCTGTGCGCTATATTCACGGCGCTGGTGCGCCATGTCACAACTTCTCAAAGTGAAGGAACCGAGAAAAGAAAAAAAAAGTGTCGTAGCGTCTTTTGCATTGGGAAAAAAAGTGTCACCTTTACCTAAACCATGCACCTAACAAGTCTCTGGAGAGGGACCTTCAGCGCCTTCCTGCAGGACTCGCCCAGGTAATTGCAATCCTTTCCCCAGTTCACTAATTAGAACAGGGTCATTCCCCATAGCAGGGCCTGCACACGGCGGAGACACACAGGTCAGAACCCTCAGCACAGGAGCACTGCTCACAGCCCGTGGTGAGGGGCTGGGGGATCCAACTACATCATGAGACAACGGTCATGGTAATACGGAAATAACACTTTTAATGCAAAACACAGGATAAGGTTTAATGACTGAGTTGGTAAACCATTAAAATAAAAAAAGTTTGTCAGTTATCGCGGATGTGTGGAACATGCATTTTGAATATTGAAACTAGGACACCACTAGTTGTTTACATACCCGTACAACGCTAGAAAAGATGACTGACATTTAAACAAGTGGTTCTCAAGACTGTCCTTTCTTTTGTTTTTCCTGATACACACTTTCAGACATTAGCACAGCTGATTCTAGGTAGTGGGAAAGATAAGTACGTCTCTTTATTTTTCTACGGAGAATTCATCCCCCGGTATTCAGTGAAATCATTTGTTTGCTTAAACCACCATGTTTTTTTTTATTTTTTATTTTTTTACTCTGGCTACCCCCTCAGCGTGTGCTCTGCTTTCCCTCGGCCTCTCTCCGCTATCCTCCAGGAGCTCAGCGAGGTGCCACTCAAAGCCTTCCAGGGGAGTCTGTAGCCGTGGCGATGTGGCGGTACTCCCTGCCCTGTGTCAGCAGAGATAGGGCCCGGTCCCACAAGACGCCCTCCCTGCTTCCTCCTTCCCCGTCATTACAGCTTGCCTCCTCATTACGGCCTAGTCAGACTCTCTCTGCTGGCTGGGGGACATGGTAAGAGTGGAGTTAAACAGAATCACAGGGGCTGTGATCTGCACAGGTAAACAGTGACAGGGGCTGTGATCTACACAGTTAAACAGAATCACAGGGGCTGTGGTCTACACAGTTAAACAGAATCACAGGGGCTGTGATCTACACAGTTAAACAGAATCACAGGGGCTGTGATCTGCACAGTTAAACAGAATCACAGGGGCTGTGGTCTACACAGTTAAACAGTGACAGAGGCTGTGATCTGCACAGTTAAACAGAATCACAGGGGCTGTGGTCTACACAGTTAAACAGAATCACAGGGGCTGTGGTCTACACAGGTAAACAGTGACAGAGGCTGTGGTCTGCACAGTTAAACAGAATCACAGGGGCTGTGGTCTGCACAGTTAAACAGAATCACAGGGGCTGTGGTCTACACAGTTAAACAGAATCACAGGGGCTGTGATCTACAAAGTTAAACAGAATCACAGGGGCTGTGATCTACACAGGTAAACAGTGACAGAGGCTGTGGTCTACACAGTTAAACAGAATCACAGGGGCTGTGATCTACAAAGTTAAACAGAATCACAGGGGCTGTGGTCTACACAGTTAAACAGTGACAGAGGCTGTGGTCTACATAGTTAAACAGTGACAGAGGCTGTGGTCTGCACAGTTAAACATAATCACAGGGGCTGTGATCTGCACAGTTAAACAGAATCACAGGGGCTGTGGTCTACACAGTTAAACAGAATCACAGGGGCTGTGATCTACACAGGTAAACAGTGACAGGGGCTGTGGTCTACACAGTTAAACAGTGACAGAGGCTGTGATCTGCACAGTTAAACAGAATCACAGGGGCTGTGATCTGCACAGTTAAACAGAATCACAGGGGCTGTGGTCTACACAGTTAAACAGAATCACAGGGGCTGTGATCTACACAGGTAAACAGTGACAGGGGCTGTGATCTACACAGTTAAACAGAATCACAGGGGCTGTGATCTACACAGTTAAACAGAATCACAGGGGCTGTGGTCTACACAGTTAAACAGTGACAGAGGCTGTGGTCTACACAGTTAAACAGAATCACAGGGGCTGTGATCTGCACAGTTAAACAGAATCACAGGGGCTGTGGTCTACACAGTTAAACAGAATCACAGGGGCTGTGGTCTACACAGTTAAACAGTGACAGAGGCTGTGGTCTACATAGTTAAACAGTGACAGAGGCTGTGGTCTGCACAGTTAAACACAATCACAGGGGCTGTGATCTGCACAGTTAAACAGAATCACAGGGGCTGTGGTCTACACAGTTAAACAGTGACAGAGGCTGTGGTCTACACAGTTAAACAGTGACAGAGGCTGTGATCTGCACAGTTAAACAGAATCACAGGGGCTGTGATCTGCACAGTTAAACAGAATCACAGGGGCTGTGGTCTACACAGTTAAACAGAATCACAGGGGCTGTGGTCTACACAGTTAAACAGTGACAGGGGCTGTGGTCTACACAGTTAAACAGAATCACAGGGGCTGTGGTCTACACAGTTAAACAGTGACAGGGGCTGTGGTCTGCACAGTTAAACAGAATCACAGGGGCTGTGGTCTACACAGTTAAACAGAATCACAGGGGCTGTGGTCTACACAGTTAAACAGAATCACAGGGGCTGTGGTCTACACAGTTAAACAGAATCACAGGGGCTGTGGTCTACACAGTTAAACAGTGACAGAGGCTGTGGTCTACACAGTTAAACAGAATCACAGGGGCTGTGATCTGCAAAGTTAAACAGAATCACAGGGGCTGTGGTCTACACAGTTAAACAGTGACAGAGGCTGTGATCTACACAGTTAAACAGAATCACAGGGGCTGTGGTCTACACAGTTAAACAGTGACAGGGGCTGTGGTCTGCACAGGTAAACAGAATCACAGGGGCTGTGGTACCCTTTCTCTACTCCTCTCATGAAAGCTGTCCTTACTGGGAGGTTACAGAAAGTGTATCTGGTTACTGCAATGTGGGTTTTAAAATGAGGACAATAGGCAAACAGGCTTCAAAAGAGTCGTGTAATGTCCAAACCAATTATGTAATAACCCAATTCAATCAGGTTCCAAATGAACAAAGGTAGACTCCAGTCTATTGTCTGATGAAACACAGGGAGCCAATCAAATGCTTTATATGTAAGTGTGAAGAATTATTAAGATTAAAATGGCATGTCTTCACTACTTTGACAGGACGCAAATACTGTCTATGTTTGTATTGAGATATGGCTACGAGGGTGTTTGCATGCATGTACAACATGCTGTTCAAACCTGCTGTGATGACATTACAAGTTATGTTAAAAAACTTATATTATACATTATATGTTTTTATGTACATACATTTTAGTATGTTTATAAATGGCTTTTAGTCCTTATTTTAGGATTTGAATTAAGTAAGAAATTGCTTAACGAGGCTTTAAATAGACTTCTTCACTCAAAAGGTACAATTGACTCTAAGTGCCATAGGGTACTGGCAGTTTCATCCACTCATATCATGTTTTATTGAATCACCCAGGCCTTTAAAGTTGTTCGCGGCAGCTTGAAAGTCAATACCTGACAACGGTAGATGGTGAACGGATCGATGTCGCTGCTCAAGCTTTAATATGCCGTGCGGCTTGGTGCCTGCCCCTGTTCTCAGAACGCGCAGGCCCCCCTAATCAGAGGAACCGACCCAGGCTTGGGGGGCGCATGCCTTTGCACATGGCAGCACAAATTAAAATGTCTCCCGCAGCTCGCCCCTCTAATTCCCTGGCACTATGCCTTGGTCTGCGCGCCGTATTACAGCTGAGGCCCCTGGATGCAGTGCGCTGCCTGCATGGGGCTCAGGGGCTTATTGACACGGGGCCCGTCGCTGGACTCTCTCTCCCTGTGTCAATAATGGAGTGAGCACACACATACAGCGACTGGCCACGAAACGTTAACCCACTAACACAATTAGGAGCAGCAACAGGGGGGCGGGGGGGGGGGGGGGGGGCAATGGTGGACACGTGTTATGCTGTTATGTCAGGTTCGAAATCCACATGAGCCAATATATGAAGAGTCTCGATAGTCTATTTTGATAGTTGATGGGATGTGCTATATTGTACATCAACAATAACAACAAAGCCTTGTATTAAAGATGAAGGCGCTTTAAGGAAATGAATGATTGTAACTTGAAAGGACGAGACACATCCTGTAAAGGCCACATGTAAGCTATGATAAAACATAAAAGTATGCGTCCGGTTGAGGGTGGAGAATGGACTGTGTACTATAATTACGAAAATGAAAGTGAGGTTTACTCCGTATTTCCTTTCCTCTGCTCTCTGCTGCATGTAGCCACGCTTAACTCCTTTCCTCTGTAGTCTTATTCTTTTTCTTTTCCATATTTTCTGAACAAAACTAAAACAGACCACATGAAGTTTACATGAAAGCTTGTCTAATGTTATTCAAGAGTCACTTTCTAAGTCACGGTCAGCACAAACGGCTGGTGGCTGGGGAGAAAATGGTGACTGATTTGATGACACAAATCTCTGTGTTTGATTTACTGTTTGTTGTTGTTGTTGTTGTTGTTGTTGTTGTTGTTGTTGTAACTGTCTGATGTATGGGGAGTAACAGATCGAGGACAATAACAACGGGCAGCTAAAACAGAAAAGCCAAGCTGTCACACCTTTTCAACACCCGACAGCGGCGGCCGCGCTGCTTTGTTTTGGACAGCGGCGGCCGCGCTGCTTTGTTTTGGACAACGGCGTGTGTTTTTTTCTTTTTCTTCACGGTGTTGTTGACGGTGTTGTTTACCAATGTCCTGGGGACGGCTGGTCCTCACGTGCGGGACGCGGATCTCAGGTAACCGTCAGCTGTCTCCTGCTCAGAATGTAAACAAACGAGGAGAGGACCTAATGACGCAGGATGGGAGGACAGCGATGAATAACGAGCTGCTTTTAGCTCCGCCCCCCTACTGTTCCAGCAGAATGGATTCAGTGTCACCCGTTAAGCCTAACCCCGCCACACTTTGGGGCTCGTGGCTTTAAATCAAGCGCACCCCTGTATGGATACCTGTTGATTACCTGTCCACTGTGCTTACTTTGCTTTGTGTTTGTTCTCTTGCCTTTCGAAGAAAAGAAAAATATATATGTAAAAGGTCTGTTCTCTTGCCTTTCGAAGAAAAAAAAATATATGAAAGGTCAATCAAGCACTCTTTTACTTGATTGAACACTGAAGTCATACAAAACCTAGAGAAATTGGCATTTAAAGTTTAACGGATGCCTGCCAATCTGACAAAGTTATTTTTCCAGTAGATCATATATTTTTTCCTCAGTATCTCTACTCAGTACTGTTGCTAACAACAGTGAAACATGACAATATTTAGAACGTTACGGTGAAAAAAGTCCCTGCGGATTTGTACACCAAAAGAGAAATACCTTTCACCATATTCCCATTACTTTTGATCCAGACACTGGACTGCACTGCATAATTAAAAGCATGTTTAAATTGCTCCACAATATAATTAAGGTAAAAGATGTATTTCATATGTAGACAAATCTATCTATCTATCTATCTATCTATCTATCTACCTGCCTGCCTGCCTGCCTGCCTGCCTGCCTGCCTGCCTGCCTGCCTGCCTGCCTGCCTGCCTGCCTGCCTGCCTGCCTGCCTGCCTGCCTGCCTGCCTGCCTGCCTGCCTGCCTACCTAGCTATCTATCTATCTATCTATCTATCTATCTATCTATCTATCTATCTATCTATCTATCTGATCTATCTATCTATCTATCTATCTATCTATCTATCTATCTATCTGCATTGCTCTTGATGTTTTTCTCCCTCTCCCTCTCTCTGTCTCTCTCGCTCTTTCTCTCCCTAGTTCTCTCTCGTTCCCTCTCTCATACTGATGGTGACGAACGAATACCAGAACTTGCGTGCCAGTCTCAGCCGACCACAAACCAAAGCTGGGCGGAGGAAGGGAAGGAGGGGAGGGAGGGAGGGAGTGAATGAGAAAAGGGAGGGGCGGGGGGGGGGGGGATTTTTTCAAAGAAATCATGGCATATGACTGTGGGCGAGTCACTAGCCGGGCCGAGGGTACACCCACAAATAGATTCCCATTGTACGGAGCGTAGTAAACGCCTTGAGCAGCACAAAGCGAATCTGTAGTAGTCTGTGTCTCACTAGGGTTCGGTGGCATAGGCTCTCATTGACTTCACACAGCCGCTTCTGGGGTCATATGGTATTTGTAAGGGGCTCTGTGGTCCGGTTCAAGCTGCACTGGCAAGATTTTTTTTTTCATCTCTCTTTTTGTCGTAGTTGAAAAAGTCCCATTTTCACCCCACATTCCTCTCCACTCAGAACTGTATGGGCTGTCAGCAGAAGACAAGGCTGCTTTGTAATGAAAGCCAGTTGTGTTGTTGAAAAACAGCTGCTAAGGCACAGTGGAGTCTTGAACAAAGTGCACACACACACACACGCACACGCACACGCACACGCACACGCACACACTCACACACACACACACACACACACACACACACACACACACACACACACACGAGTGTTGTATCTCCAATTCCTTCAAAGGTGACTGACAGCATTCAGAACGCAACTCCGAAGTAATGAGAAGCAACGTTTACGGTTAACAAAGAAAAAGTCAAAGGTCTTTAGGGGAAACGGTCATTGACGGTAAGAGAGTGGGAGAGTTCAAAGCCCGAGTCGGGTGCCTGAGTGATGTGGAATTCAACCAAACTGGAAGTGAAAGTCGTTTAGCTAATGCCTTCCAGAGTCAACTAAATCGCATTCAGAGGATCCCGGTCAAAGAGAGACAGAGGGAGAGAGAAAGCGGGAGAGAGAGCGGAGACAGACTAAGAGAGACAGAGTGACAGAGAGACAGAGTGACAGAGAGACAGAGTGAGTGAGAGAGAGACAAAGAGAGAGAGACAGAGTGAGTGAGAGAGAGACAAAGAGACAGCGAGAGCGAATGAGAGAAACATATGAGAAAAAAACTGGGAGAGAAAGTACTATAATTACTGTAAAATTACCCCCCTTTCTATGGAGAGAGAGGTAAAGAGAGAGAAAGAGAGAGAGAGAGAGAGAGAGAGAGAGACAGAGAGAGAGAGAAGGGAGAGAGACACAGAGACAGAGGGCTTAGAGTTGTACTATCAGTGCTGCTAGAGGGTCAACCCAGGACACAAATCACACCCTGAGGCAGGATTGGCTTCCCTCCACTTACAGTTGAGACCTGCATCTGTTTCTCCTTTTCTCATTTACCTACTCCCTCCCTCCCCCTCTCTTTCTCTCTCTCTCTCTCTCTCTCTCCCTCCCTTTCTCTTTCTCTCTCACTTTCTCCCCGTTTCTCTCTCTCCCTTTCTCTCTCTCTCTTTCCCTTTCTCTTTCTCTCTGTCTCTGTCTCTCTCCCTCTCTTTCTGTCTGCCTCACCCTCTCTCTCCCTCTTAATCCCCCCCCACCCCCTCCTCCTCTCTCTCACACACACGAGGATATGGCATGATGATCCCCTCTGCCTCACAGAATCCCAGTCATCTTGCAGCCCCATGCCAGGAGACCCTCTACCCTAACCCTTTAACCTTAACCCTTTAACCCTAATCCTAACCCATTAACCCTTTAACCTTGACCCTCTACCCTAACCCTTTGACCTTAACCCTATAACCCTTTAACCCTTTAACCTTTTAACCCTATTACCCTTTAACCCTAACCCTAACCCTATAACCCTTTGATTATTTAACCCTAACCCTTTAGCCCTTTAACCCTAACTTAACCCTTATGTTGGAATCTCCTTGAAAATATATTTTAGCATATATACTTACTGTGTTGGCCAAAACAGCTTTTAACTTACTTTACAATAGGGGTTTCACAGACTAGTTGACTACTTTTCGGCAGTAGTTGTCGATAACTAAAATGCAGCAGTCGTGAAGGCCCTACTTCACACAAACACTTTTTAAAGCTCACAAAGACCTTCTGAAGATATTTTCTAGCTTATGCCCGTGCTCTAAATAACAATGTTTGATGGTTATTTGTACCTAACCCTTTGACCCTCCCATCAGGACCACTCCGGCTTACAACGACACAACAATGTCTAACGGCTCCTTATCCGTGAATCAGACGAGACGCAGTCAAATTAAAAGGTGGCGGGAGGAGAGGAAGGAGCAGGACTGTCTCCTTTGATCACCGGCATTGCTTCAGCGTTTACGTAACACACGGCAATGCTCCACATCGTCTCCCTGAGTGGAGAACAGGAGCAGGCCACCAGTGTCTTCCGCAGGGCGCCATGGTGCCACACAGGTTAAAGCCCCGTATGGATGTCTGTCTGCTGGGGATGGCGGTGCTCCGGGACTCATTTAAACCAGCGGCTCTCCTGTTGAGGTGCCCCATAGGGACACACAGACACAGGGAAACATACAACAAACATTTATCATGTGGGTGTTATACATGTGTGCCCCCATCATTTACATTGCCTTGTATATGTTTGATTCATTTTCTTCGTTGTATTATCTGTAAGAAACATAAAAGCAATATGTTTTGCTGTAGTTAAAATAAAAAATAGTTCTTTAAAAAAAAAAAAAGAAATGAAGCCTTCTTTGGCTTTAGTAAAGGAATTCTTCAAAGCTCTTTCAGCTTTTAAAAAATGTACTTAGAGTCTCGTAGAAAGAGAACGAGGAGGATCCTGGGACTCTGAATGCTTAGTGGCAAAGAGTGTAGGGATTAAAAAAAAAGAGGAAGCTAAAAGCTTAAAGCTTCACAGCATACTGCCAAGCACCTCCACCTCCTCCTCTTCCTCCTTGTCCTCCTCCTCCACCTCCTCTTCCTCCTCCACCTCCACTTCCTCCATGTCCCCCTCCTTGTCCTCCACCTCCTCCTCCTCTTCCTCCTCCACCTCCTCCTCCACTTCCTCCATGTCCCCCTCCTTGTCCTCCACCTCCTCCTCCTCTTCCTCCTCCACCTCCTCTACCTCCTCCTCCTTGTCCTCCTCCTCCACCTCCTCCTCCTCCTCCTCCTCTTCCTCCTCTATCTCCTCCTCCTCCTTCTCTTCCTCCTCCTCCTCCCCCCTTGTCCTCTTCTCACCCAGGGGAACATATGGATTGCATATGCCTTTGGCAGGAGTCCACACCCGCATTCCTCCACTGTGTGCTCATAAAGAGGCCAACACAGGGAGGTCCTCCCTCCCTCTCTCTCTCTCTCTCTCTTTCTCTATGCCACCCCTCTCTCTCTCTTTCTCTATGCCCCTCCCTCTCTCCCCCCCCCTCTCTTTCTCTCTTTCTCTATGCCCCCCCCTCTCTCTCTTTCTCTCTTTCTCTCACACTTCTTCCCCTATTCTGTCTTTCATTCCGACAAGAAACCCTAGTAACAAACTCCTGAGAATAGAAACCATTGAAATAGTCACATTTTTCTCCCCAAAATGAGGGAGGTGAAATAATTCCCCCAGCTTCGCCATCTATCTATTGAGCTCCTAGTAAGTGTTTTCCCCAAAAGTGAAAGTCCCTGGCTCTGCAGACTAGACAAGACACTGCAGTGGGGTGCATTCTAAAATACCTAGTGGCCCGTAAAGATTTCACAAGAAATGGCCTATATTACACAATCCAAACGCCAGCTCCATATGCCCTGCTGGCAGGAGAAAATACTGGAATTTGTCGGAAAAAAAAGGAGAATGAATGCGCCGAAATAAAGTTCCAGATAGTATGGTGTTTTGAAATAAAGTTCCAGATAGTATGGTGTTTTGAAATAAAGTTCCAGATAGTATGGTGTTTTGAAATAAAGTTCCAGATAGTATGGTGTTTTGAAATAAAGTTCCAGATAGTATGGTGTTTTGAAATAAAGTTCCAGATAGTATGGTGTTTTGAAATAAAGTTCCAGATAGTATGGTGTGTTGTGAGCGGGCCAATGCTACGCCCCTGGGTCGTTTACACAGTCACTTCCCTCTGGTTCATCTAGTTCAAGTTCAGCTATTACTGGAGAAATGTCTAGCACATTCTGGGCCGGGGACAGGGAGCGAGGGGAGAGTTCAACGAGTTCAGGAGAAGAGAGAGGGAGAAGGGGCATGGGAGGAGTCACTTTCACCTCCCTCCTATATTCTCTCTCTCCGTAGGGCAGTTATACATCCAGCCTCAGCTACTTTGAGTGGGATGGGACTCCTCAATCACCGTGGTTACAAACACATATTTAAAATCGTTTCAACAAAAAACTATAGAAAGGCCTTTTTTTCAATATGAATTACAATTGCGAATCTTAATAGTTATTAACATCAACACAGTCCGTACAGTCCATAGGTTGGTATTGTTGGTGGACTGTACACAGGTAAAATGGCGGACGGCTTTACCCACAAACGATGATGTCAGCGTCTCTGGTGTTCTATCTCCATGGTGTCACCTTTGTACATGGGATACATGGGATGCATGGGCTGTCCTCATTCATGGTCTAGGTAGTGAAGAGAAGCTTCAGACCCTGTCAAAGTGTCTCTGATCAGAGCTGGGTCAAATGGTTTAAGTAGTGTGGTGGGGTGGAAAAACAACAACTCGTAAACACAGAAGTACATTTATTTAAGTTTTAATACATTAAAGTGATATTCTTATTGATTGCAAAATCACACAGCACAAATTCCAATTACCTGTACATAAGTTAAGAAATGTAACAGAGTTTGCTTTGTAATAAGTAATGGGCTGTCCACTATTAAGGAGCTTTTGTTATAAAATGTAGAAGTAAAAGTGCAATACCTACCTAATTAAAACAACTTGGTCCAGAAGGCACCATCAGAAGGGGTTAACCAACTACTTAAAGTGATACACCAACATTTAGAGAAATATGAATTAGATGAACTGTCTATTATGCCATCTTGGATTATAATAACAATGATAATTATATTATTATAACACCGTATCCTGTGTATTTTAAGGTCTGTAGGTAGTTTTTTCTTCATCTTGCATCCAAGTCGAAGCAAAACTAAATGCTAAGAAATCCTTTTGAGTAATTAAAGTAAATGGGTGGCTAAGGCGATAAGAATAATATATAATATAATATCTTTCAAGGCGTTGGTACTTAGTACCTTTGCTTGTACAGAATTCACAGATTTGAAAAAAGTTATCTACAGACTTCGGTGAGTCTAAGTATAGCCTTATTTCTCACCAGGTTGGCATATCACAATAATATATATATATTTATATCTAAATATGTATATTGAATCACTACACCTTAAACTTTTCTGTATTTCTTATTTTTTTTTCAATATTTTAGGTTTTCCTACAAACTGCAGCTAAAAACATGAAATACAACAATGTCAGTTTACAAAAAGCTTAGCATGTCAATCAACTATACTAAATATACTTCATTTCCCCCCCATATAATTATTAAGAACATACAATTCCAACGACAACATATACCATTAAATGTCACAGCTCTATAATACAATAAAATATTTCTATCATAAGTTTAAAGAAAAGGAAAATATAACAATAGCAACACAAAATCGATGGATACAATGCATAGATTGAAACGTTTGCAAAATCTGAAAAGATATAATTTACACTTAGAATAGCTCATCGTTTTCTATATTTCAACTGAACCTTCTGAGGTTTACAAAGTGAGTTTCTTAAAGTTATAAGCCACGTATATAACTCTGAACATACCAACGTAACAATAAAAGCAAAATATATACATTTTGACTTCAAGGCAAGACTTGGCTATTGTACACAGTATGGCGTGTTTTGGGTCAGAAAAGGCAACACCTGGCAACAAAGCGAAACAGCAGCTTCTAAACAGCCTCTTAGTAGAACCTCCTAAAATGTAGAAAATGTATTTTTCTTAAATCCGCCTCACTGGCACTCTTAGTGTATGTGGTTTTCCGACAACATAAAATATACATAAACAGCTGATATATCAAATACCAGAAGCGTAGATTTCCAGAACTAAAAAGCCATGTAGTCCTCTGATTGAACTATGACAAGTCAAGTTCAATAATAATCATAAAAAAGGATATATATATATTAAAACTGCAGTATGCCTAATTCTGATAACTTATACGTCTTTGACAAATAAACCAATAGCTGTCTTGAAGAGTTAAACAAGCAACGTCTTAAATGCACATTTGCAATATACATAAGATTATATATATATATTTATATATATATATAGATCACTATATATAACACTTTCTGGCACTACCTGGGCATTGGGAACTATTAGGCAGACTGTGATGTTAATCACACAAGCGTGGCCAAGTCTAAGAGACGTTAATTAGACAGATTATCTCACATTGGTATTAGTTATTAATACACCTAATGACCTAAACATCAGCTACAATGGACAGAGAAAGAAACAGAGAGAAAGGAGGGAGCAGCACAGAAGAAAGCGGGAGATCGCTAGAGCAACGTAAGGCAGACGGCATTTCATTGACTCTCACCCCGTCCCCAAAATGTTGAGGCAACCTACACAGCAATACAATCCATTCGACAGTCTGAAACAGACTAGATTATTGGTGGGTCACAGTGTATTTGATGACGAGCACTTGGGAGAAAGTATTCGAGTTCCCATGCTTAAGTTTCTCTCTAAAAAAAGAGTGACACCATAGAATGATGTGAACCTAAATTGGCAATGATTTTGGTTGCCCTGGCGATAAGAAGGGCCATGACATTTTAGACAGAAACATTCCCCAACCCATGGCTCAACCATCCTTGCCAAGTGAAAAAAACAAAACAACACAGGAAAAGGCGCAATATAATTAACCAGCTGGTAAGAACATGCAGACACAGAGAACCAAGCTAAGATCTTTGAGACATAAAACAAACAGGCTAAGATCTTTGTGATAGAAAATGAGCAGGCTAAGATCTTTTGTGGCAGAAAACCACCAGACTTAAGATATTTTGTGTTTCCTCAATTGAATAACTGGTATTTTACAATGCAAAAGTTTTAAAAAGCAGAAATTCAGAACTATTAGGCACAGTTAAGAGGCCCCTGTGGTATTAAAGGTTGTGTGTGTTCACGAACAACTCAAATCTGTGCGTATGTACATCGCAACCTAAACACGACCAAAAAGAAAAACAAAACAAAAAAATAATTTAAACGTCTCAAATAAGTACTTTATCTAGAATACATCTATTGTATACTTTTTAATATACATTTTGAATGTATTTACAAGAATGAAAAAAAAATTCATAAAAAAAACAAAAGAAACATGGTGACGCTTGCTTTTTCCCGCCGTATTGAGAAGCACCCTCGAGCATTGAGCCTCCCACCCTGGTTCACTTCCTGTTTAAGTGACACTTCGTGGGGATCCAGTTTTACTATTTATCTCAATTCACAGCAAAGTATCTACCAGCTGGCCTGATTTCGTTCCTTTCGTTCTGTAAACACTATTTACAGGGAGCACTACACATGTTACAAATAGTAGACCAATGTATGTACAATGATTAGGGTGACGATACAAAGTGTAATTATGTAAAGTAGTCCCAGAGTCCTTTGAGAGTTTCACCACGGCACACCGCCACAACAGCGCTTACCCTTTTTTCTCCAAGAATAGCACATGGCCATTTTACCTTCATAACCCTTTCATTCAGTGATATTCCGTTATCACCACAACTTTTCCACAAAAAGACTTTGCAGAGGAACAGTGACGTGTAAAAGGTGTGATGTTGATATGATACGATATGATTGTGTGCGTTTTTTTATGTTCTACACAGCAGGATGCTTTCGCTAGGCTCAACGTTAGCGGTACAACAAAAGAGCACACACACACACACACACACACACACACACACACACACACACACACACGCTTATCCAAACCAAGATGGCAGCGACTGCGTAGAGTGAATCAGGAGGTGCGTTATGACGGGGTTAAGGCAAAGCGTTTTGGCACTTGGACTTGGTGATTTATGCCAAAGAAAAAAGAACAGCGACTGAGACCAGTTCTGAAGTCTGATGTGGGTGAGTGTCCGGGACAAAGGAGGCAGACTATACCAGTCATACCTGCTGGAACAGAAAAACAGACGGGTGACATAATGGAAATCATAATGGTGCCTGTGTGTGGGGATTGTGTAGAGTACTCTGGGCTCGCTGAGTAGCAGTAGATTGTTGATTTAAATTTTTACTCTGAGACTTTGTTGAGGTTATGTCCTGTTACAAACAACCATAAAAAAACAAACTGGAGCTTGAAGAGGCTGGTGGTGTAAAGTCTTTCTTTCCCCCTTTGTTTGAGCGTCTCCAGACCGTCCTCTAACCAGACACCCAGCTGTGGGTGGTGGTCTGCACCCCGTGGGGGAAGCCTTGCTGGGTGACCATGGGCTCAAAGTTAAAGTCCAGGGAGTCTCCGTCCATCAGCGTGTCGTGCAAGATGGACTCCATGTCGCACTCGAACCTCTCAATGGACATGTCGTCCAGGTCGCTAGGCAGCTTCTCGGGGTAAGGGGCCTGGGGCATGCCCGGCCGGCCGTAGCCGTTAGTGTTGAGGAGGCAGTACCCCGGCACCCCGCCGACCCCGACCCCGCCGACCCCCAGGTGCCCTGTGAGGCCATAGGACATGTGCATGGGGCTCTTCCCTGGAGGCAGCACCCTCCCACCGGCCAGGGACATGAGGGAGCGTCCGTTAACGGCCACTGACGTGGGCAGCGCCTGGCTGTGCCCGCCGTGGGGGTGAGGATGGGGGTGCTGGTGAGAGAGTCCGTGGGGGTGAGCGTTCCCTCCTCCACCCATCAGCTTGGAGCTGGGCTGGCCTCCTCCTCCTCCTCCACCTCCATTGTAAGGTGGCAGCATGTGCCCGCCGCCGCCACCCGCCGACTGGGACACCACCGAGTCCACCGAGGGCATGAGCTCACCGTGCTGGTCGCTGTCCGAGGTCAGCAGCTCCTTCAGGAGGCCTGCCGTCGAGCAGCCGTACCCGCCCATGGAGGCCCCGAAGCTGGGCTTGCTCTCCGGCAGCGTCTGCATGGGCATGGAGGACATGGGGCTCATGCCCGACTGGCCGTACAGACACTTGCGGTAGTCCTGCTGGCTCTGGGACACCATGCTGCTGGGGGAGCCATACGACGGGTAGCCAGGGCTGCCCTGCATTAGAGGAGACGGGGAGGACTGGGAGGAGCCTGGGGTCGACACCTGGGGGTTTTTGGGCGACAGCAGGTTGAGGTTGTCCAGGAGGCTCTCCATGACGTTCTCGGAGCCGTGGTGGTGCTGCTGGTGGGCGTGGTGTCCCAGGGAGCCGGTCATCTCCGACAGGCTGGGCAGCGTGGTGGCCATCTTGGAGCCGGAGCTCCCCGGGTAGCCCATGTGGACCACGTCGCCCTCGCCCAGGTCGTCCTCCGCCATGAAGGGCGACAGGCGGCCGCTCAGCGTGCTGGCGTTGGAGCTGGTGCGGGGCCGGAAGCCGCTCCAGGCGTCAAAGTCGTCGTTGTTGCCATGGGAGTTGGGGCTCCCCGGCCATTTGGAGTAGGACCCGGGGCTGTCGGCACTGCCCTCAGGACCCCCTTGCAGAGACAACTGAGGAGAGACACAGGAGGAGACATGCTCTATTAAAGAAGGTAAAGATATACAATACCCTAGTTTAAAATTATAATTAGACCAATAATGATAATAAACATAAACATGTAAATATATTAGTTATCTAAATACAGAAAACATATTTATAAAGTATCAGTCACAAGTTGGGACTCACTTTCCCATTTAAGTGAATTTAAGTGAATGGGAAAGTGTATAAACATACAGAATATATAAATGCTAACAGGTATCATTTCTTTCCTGCCTCTTTGTTTGCCTACCTTCTTCTTGGCGGCCCTTCCCCGGCTCTTGGCGAACTTGCTGTTGTTGTCCATAGAGGCTGCTCGGCGGCGGGGTGACTTTCCGCTCTTTCCCCCCTCTGGGTTAAGCATCCACCAGGAGCTCTTCCCCGTGCCCTCGTTCTGCACCCGCATGAAACGACTGTGGAGGGACAGGTTGTGCCTGATGGAGTTCTGAAGCACGGAAAGAAAGAAAGAAAAAAAGAAAGAAAGAAAGAAAGAAAGAAAGAAAGAAAGAAAGAAAAAGGAAGAAAATCAGATGCAAAATTAGGGTTTAGACGTGTGCACATGCCCTTTTCCCAAAGCATCTCTGCTCTGTAGCACAGGAGTGTAAATCCCCCTGTACAGATGGTTCTACTATAGAAAGCCCTGCTGACAGTGAGGCCATGGAGTGAGATGGGGGATTCAGGATCACTCCACCAGCTAATACCATGTGCTGTTCATTTAAAAAAAAAAAAAAAACACACACACACACAGCTACACAAACACAAAGGCAATATACGTCAATAGATCCAACACGACTGGTTAGCTCTGAATAACAGTGTGGACAGCAACACTGCCACGCTTATCTACAAACCAGCATGTGCGGGATTTATTTCCTTCATAAACAGGCGGCCGGCCATTGTAATCCCCATCTTATAATAACACGGACATTCCACCCGAGTACGTATTCCGTCCCAACAATCTCAAAGAGGAAACCGAGACATGCTAATCTTTTGGCGCTACCGTGAAACACACCGCGCCGTACTCCGTTGTTGCCTAGTGACACCACCGGTGGAAAAAGTCTCTCATTCTTTATACTGGGCAATGAGGCGTTAGCCAAACAACGGAGACAAAAGGAACGGGAGTATTTGGGCAAGCGCTCGGCCCGTTCCCGGCACGCCAGCGGAACAACAGACACACGACCCGACACCGTTTCCCAGCGTCAAAGAGGAGTGAGTATTTAAAACTAAACACGGCTGTGCTACAGAGCCTCACTGAGGTCAGCCTGTTTTCAGGGCTATTTCTGTCTCTCTCTGAGCCTGGCTGGAGGCGAAACTACGACTTCTACAGGTTGGTCATTGGCAGTGATCCGGTGGTGTGTGTCTGCCTGACACTATGTATTGTTTCATTTCTGGGGTCTTGAATATATCTACTGTATATAGAAGTAATGTGACACAGCCAGAGGAGTGCATGTGCAAACCTCTCGTTCTGGCAAGCACGCAAGCACGCACGCACACACGCACACAGGAATACAAACAGACTAGCGTGCAAAGCGGCTATGGCCATCCCTGTTCCCACTGTGACTCATTGTCCCACATCTGGGCCTATGTCCTCTCCTCTCCTCTCCTCTCTTCTCTCCCCCTGTAGGGAGCATGCTCTGAAACACATGACGGTCGCGGCCCCAGCCTGAACACTGGGCCTTTTACAAACGAATGAGATTAACTCCAAATGGAGTGGCCTGACTAACCCGGCCAATGGAGCGTCTGCGTGGCCCTGCCTGTCGGCCAGTCACAGCGGCTGGTGGTCGCGACTCCCGTCGAGAGGAGCGACGGACCGCGGAGGTCATGAGTCAGGGCGGCTCCCGTGACCAACGCTGACACCGCTAATTTCAGCCGCGTCGTCGCCAGGGGCAACCCCGGTGGCGTGATAGATGGGAGGGAGGGAGGAGAGAGACGTTGAGCCGCTGCGGTCCGTTTTGATGATGGAGGCCAGAACACCAGGGGGAGATAGAACGGTTAGATGGATGGAACAACCCTCACAGAGCTCGATTTCTGTTCGGCTCGGATAGAGAACTGTGTGGGCCGAAGAAGCCAGAGCAGGATTTTCTGGAAATGTCCTGGAAGGGGGGAGCAGTGCGTTAAAAAAAAAAGAGTCTAGACCCATTAATTTGGCTGCCGCGGAAGGAGCAATGGCCAGACTCCCTCTCTGCCCAAGTCTCGGCCAGCAAACCTGCTGGTGGAAAGCCCCCCTGTGAGCCTGTGTGTGTGTGTGTGTGTGTGTGTGTGTGTGTGTGTGTGTGTGTGCGCATGTGTGTGAAAGAGACACCTACAATATGAAATGCGAGGGGGGCTGTTGAGGTAGGGGGAAAGTCCGTTTGAAGAAATGGTAGACAGGGATAATAGCTATGCCATGAATCCATCCCTCTCTAGTGTGTGTAATATCTACTGTAGAGCAGAAAGGACACGCTAGGAGACTGGGCCATTTAAATTGGGTCGGCAGCGTGCAAAAGCACTGGTCACAGCACACAGCCTGCCCTTTGTGTCAGTCAACACAGGGGGCACTCTATTGGTCCAGAGGCATGTTGGCCCCTCCCCCCTCTTCATTCCGAGGCCAATTCCTCCGGAGCGGGGGGGGGGGGGTTAGCCACAGCGTTGTGATTCATCACAGGCCACGACACACACAGGAATCTCTGCATTCCTGCTAATCACCGTGCTCAAAGTTCAAAACTGTAATCACGGCCGTAGCAGCCGGAAAAGAGTGAAGAAAGGGGGGGTGTTGCTGGGGGGGGGGGGGGGGCAGATTTCCCAGAGCGTCTGCCGTCCCTGTCTACATTCCATCACTGTCGCGAACGACAACCTCAGAATGTGAGAGGCGACGAAGTTTTGATTGCAACTGTTGGAGGACGTTCGTATCTGAGTGTTGACCATAACACGTGTTCGTCCTTCTCAAAATCAAAACACTTCTCAAGGGCTTCACCTTTACTTCACCTTCCTTTTTCTCTACACAATATAACTCCGTCATACAAATAATTTTGGAAAAATAAGTGTGAAGATAAACATATCTGGAGGAACTGTTCACAAAATGGCCACGGCTTTACCGTATCGGAGGACTATAACTAATAAGGATTCTAAACAAAACTGTCCTGATAATTAGTGAATAAGGAATATACTGCAGGAGATAAAGGCTGAGAATAAAGGATGCAGCTAACGATGCTAGGCTAACGCAGCTACAGTCTAAAAGAGATGATGTTCTCCATGTGTTTTCTGAACGAGTAGCAGTGCCAACCAGCAGCACAGACTCGGTCCCCCGGCGCCGAACACCAGGCCAAACACCAGGAAGTGACCACATGAAAGAGGACTGCGACAGGAAGTGAGGCTGTCTTCCTGCCTCCACAGGAAGTGGTGGTTGTGAGGGATACGGAGTGGGGGGGGGGGGGAGCCATGGAATGCGAACCAACGGACAAGCAGCCAAGCAGACAGAAAACAGATTTAGCTTTTACCCTCTTAAACTCAATTGCTGGAGTAAGTTTAGCCACAACAACTATGTGGATGTCACACCACCCAAGTGGAAACAATTGTTGGAGATTTGCTTTAAGAGCATAAGCGTGAACTGTAAGTCTACGCATGTGCGTATGTGCGTGTGTGTGTGCACGTGCGTTTACGTGTGAAAGTGTCTGTGTCAAAATAATTAACAAGACACTTATAGACAGAAGGAAAGATCCTGAAGTAGATGTGCAGTGTGTGTGTGTAGTGTGTGTGTGAAGTCGTGTGTGTGTGTGTGTGTGTGTGTGTGTGTGTGTGTGTGTGTGTGTGTGAGTGTGTTTGTGTGTGGTAGTGAGCCGTGTATGTGTGTATGTGTGTGAGAGTGTGTGTATGTGTGTGTATGTGTGTATGTGTGGTAGCGTGCGCGGGCCAGTCAGGGACAAAGTGTGTGTGTGTGTATGTGTGTGAGAGCGTGTGTATGTGTGTGTGTGTGTGTGTGTGTGTGTGTGTGTGTGTGAGCGGGGCAGTCAGGGACAGAGTGTGCTGGTTCAAGCCTCTCTTCCTGCCAGGGCTGCTGAAAGGCCACAGTGTGTTAGGGGGCTCTCTCCTGCTCCTCCTCCTCCTCCTCCTCCTCCTCCTCCTCCTCCTCCTCCTCCTCCTCCTCCTCCTCCTCCTCTCTCATTCCCTCCTTTTCAGAACAGTGTCCTCTGCACACAGCCGACCTCAAACTGAACTGGACCAGCCAAGGGGGCTGGAGTACAAACGGCCAGAGCTGGCACACTGACCTACAGTGCATTCACAAAGTATTCACACACCTTTTACTGCAGATATAGTGCATTCACAAAGTATTCACACACCTTTTACTGCAGATACAGTGCATTCACAAAGTATTCACACACCTTTTTCTGCAGATAGAGTGCATTCACAAAGTATTCACACAACTTTTACTGCAGATACAGTGCATTCACAAAGTATTCACACACCTTTTTCTGCAGATAGAGTGCATTCACAAAGTATTCACACACCTTTTACTGCAGATACAGTGCATTCACAAAGTATTCACACACCTTTTACTGCAGATACAGTGCATTCACAAAGTATTCACACACCGTTTACTGCAGATACAGTGCATTCACAAAGTATTCACACACCTTTTACTGCAGATACAGTGCATTCAAAAATTCTACAAACATACAAACTGTTATTGCTTTGCCATTATGGGATATTGTGTGTAGATTGATGAGAATATGTTTTTTATTTGATTCATTTTAGAATAAGGCTGAAACGTAACAAAATGTAAAAAAAACTTTCGGAATGCACTGTCTGCAGGAGACACTTTGCAATCAGCCCTAAATGTCAACAACGCGCCGCTGAAGAAAAAAAAAATCCCCACAAAAAGGCCGCAACTCCCACACACGGCGCAGCGCCAGTCACACAGAGAGAGCCCCCCCCCCAAACTGAAACACAGAGTGTCAAACCTAAAGTGTCTCAAAGTGGAAAGAAAGAGAGGAAGCAGACGAAACTTGCTGCTGCAGACTAGGGAGCACTGGGCTTCCCACCACAAAGACACTTTCTCACGCAGGTTACAGAGAGCGGAGGCCGGCAAAAGCCAAAACGAGCGGTTAGCCTTGACGTGAGCTCTGCTGCGGCGCTCGTCGCAAAGGTCCTTCCTTCGACGGTGCCGTCCCCACGGCAACCTGCATCACCCCTCATCAAACGACAGAGTAAAAACGCAAGACACGCAACTCTTTATTTATTTATTTATTTATTTTTAAAACACCGCCTCCTACAGTATTTTTGTCTACCACAAAGCGGACAAAAGGGAGATAGAGAGAGAGCGAGAAAGAGCGAGAGTGAGGGAGAGCAAGAGAGAGAGTGCATGAGAGAGAGAGAGAAAGAGAGGGAGAAAAAGCATAGAGAGTGTGAAAACGGAGAGCGACCACGAGAAAAGGCGGTTTAGGGAAGGAGGGAGGGCAAGGAGACAAACAGAGAGAGAGAGTGAGGTGTTTATCAGCGGCCCTTTGAACCGCGAGGGCAAACAGACACGCGTCTGGAGAGTGGTGGGCTTTTTTAGAATTTTGTGCTGACTCTGCGGTCGCCGTAGAGACGGCAGGCCAGACAGACCTGTCATTACAGGCTTGGCCAGGAGCACCTCAGGCCCACTGGGGTGTCTTAACTACCAGGTAGGGTTAGGACCAGCGGGGTGTCTAAACTACCAGGTAGGGTTAGGACCAGCGGAGTGTCTTAACTACCAGGTAGGGTTAGAACCAGCGAGGGGTCTTAACTACCAGGTAGGGTTAGAACCAGCAGGGTGTCTTAACTACCAGGTAGGGTTAGGACCAGCGGAGTGTCTAAACTACCAGGTAGGGTTTGAACCAGCAGGGTGTCTAAACTACCAGGTAGGGTTAGGACCAGCAGGGTGTCTTAACTACCAGGTAGGGTTAGGACCAGCAGGGTGTCTTAACTACCAGGTAGGGTTAGGACCAGCGGAGTGTCTTAACTACCAGGTAGGGTTAGGACCAGCAGGGTGTCTTAACTACCAGGTAGGGTTAGGACCAGCGGGGTGTCTAAACTACCAGGTAGGGTTAGGACCAGCGGAGTGTCTAAACTACCAGGTAGGGTTAGGACCAGCAGGGTGTCTTAACTACCAGGTAGGGTTAGGACCAGCAGGGTGTCTTAACTACCAGGTAGGGTTAGGACCAGCAGGATGTCTTAACTACCAGGTAGGGTTAGGACCAGCAGGGTGTCTAAACTACCAGGTAGGGTTAGGACCAGCAGGGTGTCTTAACTACCAGGTAGGGTTAGGACCAGCAGGGTGTCTTAACTACCAGGTAGGGTTAGGACCAGCGGAGTGTCTTAACTACCAGGTAGGGTTAGGACCAGCGGAGTGTCTAAACTACCAGGTAGGGTTAGGACCAGCAGGGTGTCTAAACTACCAGGTAGGGTTAGGACCAGCGGAGTGTCTAAACTACCAGGTAGGGTTAGGACCAGCGGAGTGTCTAAACTACCAGGTAGGGTTAGGACCAGCAAGGTGTCTAAACTACCAGGTAGGGTTAGGACCAGCGGAGTGTCTAAACTACCAGGTAGGGTTTGAACCAGCAGGGTGTCTAAACTACCAGGTAGGGTTTGAACCAGCAGGGTGGCTAAACTACCAAGTAGGGTTAGGACCAGCAGGATGTCTTAACTACCAGGTAGGGTTAGAACCAGCGAGGTGTCTTAACTACCAGGTAGGGTTAGGACCAGGAGCACCTCAGGCTCAGCAGGGCCCCTTGCAAAACCTGCTAAGTCACTTATTCATAAAAAAACGTTTTTTTTAAGTTTAAGTTCCCCTTGGCTAACACAATGACATTTCAAGGTGACGCTCCACTTAAAACAATGATGATCGAAATATGCTAAGTCAGTATAAATTAGATTGAAAAGATTGTAAATAAAATTTGTGACACAAAATTTACTTTTCTGAAGAATTCACTTTCTCGGAATGGGAGATTTGCCGTTGGCAGGTTTTTGTCGGGGAGCTACTCTCATGATGTATTCAGCTAAGCAAGTCCTCTCCCTGAACTATTCCAGACACAATCTTTGAGATGTGAGATGTGTGAGATGTTTTCTCAAGTATCCATGATGGAGTCTGACCCCATACCCAAGAGAGCCGGAACAGTCTTACAATCCAAAAAATTGTTGGCCAACGGCTTCTGAAAATGACATCACTTGTTTGCAGTTGGATTGGTTATCATCGGTTGCCAATAATGAATTATTATGATAATAGTAATCATTCCCTGACCTACTTAACTGTGTCAATGCAGCAGTGTATAAAAGGCTTGGCAAAACAAGAGATGGGGACAGAAAATTGGGTTTTATTAACTCCTGTTTCTTAAAAAAAAAATGCATTAGAGGGAAAGAAAATGGCCGCAGCCAATTTGTCTCTACAGTAAAAAAAAAATCGCCATGGCAACATGAAAGTTAGCCAGCTAAACATACTGCTGCAAGTCACATGAAACACTGAGTTACCTCACAGACCATAGTAAATAACGCCAAGCTCACGGCCATAAATAACCGGCTGCTTACAGACCCCGACGGAGAAAGTCACAGGCCAGAAATAGGCAAACTATTTTTCCTTCTCATCTTTCTCTGTGTGGCCCCATGTCCTCCCGTAGCCTTTAACCCTCCTCTCCACCCCCCCAAACCCCCCCCCCCCCACACACACACACAGGGAACGACATGCTTGCAAGTCCACTTCTAACCCACAGCTGATCACATACTCGTGCTGCCCGAATAAAAAAAACGAAATAAATAATAAAAAAAACTGGTGGCCCCCACAAAAGATGCCCTTTGGTCACACGGAGCTGACGCCAGATTGTCATGATTCAATTTGAGGAGACGGAGAGGGAGCGAGGAGTAGGAGAGAGGAAGAGGCGGTGAGACAGAGGCCTGAGTGTTCACTGTTCTCTGTTCACTAAGGGGCTGGGAGTGTAGGACCATGAGCCTCTGCTTCCAGGAAGAACCGGCTCAGGAGGAGCCATATAGAAAGATCTGACTCTTCAGAGAAACCTTAAAAAAAGCCAGCCAGCTTCATATAGAAAGATCTGACTCTTCAGAGAAACCTAAAAAAAGCCAGCCAGCTTCATATAGAAAGATCTGACTCTTCAGAGAAACCTAAAAAAAGCCAGCCAGCTTCATATAGAAAGATCTGACTCTTCAGAGAAACCTAAAAAAAAGCCAGCAGGATTCATACAGAAAGGTCTGACTCTTCAGAGAAACCTAAAAAAAGCCAGCCAGCTTCATATAGAAAGATCGGACTCCTCAGAGGATCCTTAAAGGATCCAGTCGGCTTAATACATATTATGTGTGTGTGTGTGTGTGTGTGTGTGTCTGTGTGTGTGTGTGTGTGTGTGTGAGAGTGCACTCTGTGACCCCGTGTTGGAGTGTGCAGTCGGGGGCTGTTAGCGGACTTCCTGCTCCATTGTATCCGCACAGGAAGTGCTGGCCAGAGCTGATAGTGATCCGTGTACTGACTCTGCTGTCCATTCCATGCGCTGGAGACGCTGGACACTGGCTAGGGGCTGAGGGGACTATCTGAAGAGAGACATGGGGGTTCAAGAGCTGCCACTTCCTAATCACAGCTCTGGAAATCTGATGAAGCAAAACAAGAGAAAAATGGGGGGAAAAATGGGACCCGCTTTGTTTTTCTTAGCATTATAACAATAGTGCCTGGAGGTTTGGCTGTATCACGCGATAGCATCTAACATTCTTTCTCTTTCAGGTCCCGAACCGAGAAAGCGTAAGTGTTTTGTCATTTCACATTTTCACGTTTCTTTTCTCTCAGAATCGTATCGGTTTGGCGGCGAGAACAAAATCGCACAGCGACGACTCGGAGAAATAACGAAGACGACAAACACACCAGCCGACCAGAGCCGTCCATTTCAACCACCATTGAATCCCCCTCATATATGAGGCAAGCCAAGTGACACCCATCGTACTGCATCATGAAAAACAAGCCGCGATGCGTCCGTAATGGTCACCCGCAGCGTTTTTTTCCCCGGGCCCCCAGCCTCACTCTCGCCGCCACCCCCCCCACCCCTCCTCCCCCCACCCCCACCCGG
>JAPMUY010007308.1:482500-507500 GCA_026901105.3 Galaxias olidus | reverse complement strand
GTGCGTGTGTGCAACGAATGGCCCACTATACAACAAGAACAGCAGGATTGTGTTACAGTACATGGGCATTATTTGCATTCAGCTGATCTGTCACCTGACAAGATAGCTGCAGCATTGCTTTTCACACTTTGGAAACTATTGCTATTGTGACGACATGCAATCTCTCTCTCTCTCTCTCTCTCTCAAGTAAAACGAAACTAACGTGAAACCTCTTTACCGATGTAGATAGAGGATCACAATGGTCTACTCTGCAATTCATAGTTAGAACTAGTTATTTATTTTACAGGCGTGTTGCATGCACACGTTAGAACCCTGTGAAACTACAAAAGACAGAAGTGAATAAATGAACCGGCCTGTCTGACGTCAGCCGCGGCCTTCGCTGCATGCGACAAACCGATGGGAATTGGAGTCAACGGGGGCTTGCGCGTGGCAGTGACCTGCGTGTCACTCGGCGGACATGCCGCTCACAACACTGGCCCGTGTGTTTGTCCATCCCTTGGGATGTTTGTTTGGAGATGCGTGGGACTGTTTACCTGCGTGGGCCAAGGAATGTCAGGGTGAGGAAGAGATAGAGAGAGAGAGAGGGAGACAGAGAGGAGGGGGGAGGGAGAGAGAGAGAGAGAGAGAGAGAAGGGGGAGGGAGCGAGAGAGAGAGAGAGAGAGAGAGAGAGAGAGAGAGAAAGGAAGAGAGAGATAAAAAATAAAAAGAGGAGAGGGAGAGAGATAGAACATCAAAGACCACCTGAACGGGAGCGAAAGAGAGAGAGAGAGCTCCAGCGGCCGAGTGAAACATTAACTCTGAGGTGACGTGGTAGAGATGATTGTAGCACAGTAAGCCTAAGCTGACGCTGAGGCTGGCAGGCATGTGAACCTCTTTCTCCCGTGTTAACATATGTTCACCCCAAAAGCTGCCCTGAGTCTTCGGGCACGTCACCAAGGTTACCAACGGAAAAACACACTGCGTCAGGACGGTCAAACCATCCCGCTCTGAATCACTACAATACAATGTGGAAAAATAAAACTATACTATAAGGTATATACTACATATAAATTGTGTATATATGTGTGTCTGTGTGTGTGTGTGTGTGTGTGTGTGTGTGTGTGTGTGTTTTGGGCTCTTCTCCTGTCGGGGTTCTAGTGTAGAACATACATGTTCTCTGCCATAGCATTGTCCTCCTCCCCAGGCTGTTGCTCCCACCTGGCTATGAGTGTTCTGTTCTTACACCTCACATCTCCACAGACAGACAGAAGGAGGGAGGGAGGGAGGGAGGGAGGGAGGGAGGGAGAGAGAGAGAGAGAGAGAGAGCAGAGCCTTGGCAGCAAAGACATCGTGAGTCACCTCAAACAATTGGAGGGAAACGGACCAACAGGCTAAAAATCTCTCACCAAAAATATGTCCCACACCATCTTTAATCAGAGGTCTCTTGCTCTCCAGTAGTGAACATGAATGTTGGTGAGGTATTATGAAACTGAAATATGTCCCACACACTCTTAATCAGAGGTCTCTTGCTCTCCAGTGGTGAACATTAATGTTGGTGAGTAATTATCAAACTGAAATATGTCCCACACACTCTTAATCAGAGGTCTCTCTCCCTCCAATAGTGAACATAAATGTTGGTGAGTAATTATCAGAACGGCAAGCTTACCCACACAGTGATGAAATTAGTTGAGGACTAATTTGGGAACCAACCCAGATTTTCCATTGCACTTGGCCACTCGTTTAGACGACGTTCAATGGGGGGTTCTGAACAGTTCTGTTATGATTCAATCAGAACTTTCACAGTGCATGTCAGCGTTCAGTCCTATAGAAACTATGAACTAGGTTCCAAAACCAGAAGCCCTAAAAAAAAAAATCTCCCCACAAAGAATGAGTCTACTGCGGTATTACTGTACATACATAAAATATGTAACGATAAAACTTCCATGGTATCAAAGATCCTTTTCGAATGCTTCTTCTGTTCATCTCCAGTCTGTCCTCATTCAGGTGGAGGAGGCTGTGGTGGGCTTTCTATGAATAACCCTGTTAGCAGTGAGTGAGTGAGTGCGTGAGTGAGTGAATGAATGGCATGTAGATGCTTTCCCACACTACTACCCCCCCCCCCCCCCCGATCGGCACCCATCGCCAGACGGGCAATGTGCCCGCTGAAATGACATTCTGGACCGGGTCTCTACCAGCATAACTACTAGGGAACGGAGGTCTACCGATGGCAGATGGGACGGAGGGTAAGGGAGAGAGAGGATAAATACTGCAAATACTCACATGTCTGACATATTTGGTTAGGCGTTGCAATGACTTGGGATGTGGACTTGTCGTAAAGTTTGTTGTTTTTTTGGAATGGGAGTCGCAAGGGTACCTCGTTGTTTTTTGTTTTTTTATGAAGTAAAACTCATCTGGCAAACCAAACCGTTCAGTACAGCTGTTTGGTTGTTGCTTTTCATTTTAAATATTCATCAACTCACATAGAAATAGTCTACCTAGAAGTGGTGTTACCAGTGAGCGCAATTGCAAAAGGATTAACCAAAGCTGAACTTACTGTGCAACTCATGGCAATTTACGTGGCTAATATTGCTGGCTTTTCATTTTCCTCCACAGATGTGATCTCTATACCAGAGAGCGAGAGAGAGAGCAGAGGAAAGCAGGGAGAGAGGAGGCTATCCTTATAGTTCTAACTAAAGAAGTGTGCCAATGTAGCACATAAATACCAAATCTCTCTCTCTCTCTCCCTCCCTCCCTCAAGCGCCTCTTTTCTGCCACCCAGTAAAGTGTATCGACTATCCTCTTCACTTGAAGAGGTGACCCGAGAAGTTACAGAGGACGGAGTAACGCCCCCACCCCCTCAACACACCCACCCCCAAACCAGTTCCCTCCCACCAATCTGGCTATGTCTTGTTTTGATACGGCGAATGTGGAACATGTTTACATATGTTCCCTGTAAGAACGCGATCTACATTTGTGTGACTGAACTGGTCAGAAGACGAAGAATTATCCTCTAAATAGCATATGTTCTGATGTGAGGGACTACTACAGCACATAATGTACTAGAGGTACGCGATTACATTTAATTACACTCGAACACGTTGGACCCTTTCCTCAAACCATGAAAGCTTCCATTCCCTCATTAAAATATCACCACATTCAGCTCCAAAGAAAATGATTATTTAAGCCAGCCTTCTGATGTGGAAAAGATTGCAGTAATGTATTTTTTGTATTCTATTTGGATGGGATTTAAAACATCTTCTACTAACGAAAAGACTGAGCAGTTAAAATATGCAAATGTAGAAACAAGAGCCAAAAGTCAAGAATGAAGACATGCACAAAAAAAAAAAATCCTGTTGAGTCAGCAGACTCTGCTCACTTCAAACGACGTACCTCGGGAACAGTCAGATGACCGTTTAAGGTCGTGGAAGCAATTGCCCAGTTTACTGAATTATCATAAACATGCTGGATTACAATGAAAAGTCACCTTGTTTGACAAAACACTTAATGCAGAAGACTATATGAGGAGTAAAATACATGCCTATATCAAATAAATATTAGGCTGTAAGTACCTTCGTTTGGCTGGCATATAAAGCAACGCTAAGCCTTTCAAAAGTGGCTTCAACAGCCAATTAACGGGCCAAACCAATTAACCACTATTAGTCCTACATTACTGAAATAATTATTTCCTTCAGGTCACATATCACAAGGCCATCTTAAATCACTATAAGAAAGAACAGCTTACCTTCCAACCAGCGGAGCTATTGCTGTCACCTTTGTCCTTAAAATAGGGGACACTCTTCACCATCCAATCGTAAATCTGCGACAGGGTAAGACGCTTCTCGGGGGAACTCTCGATAGCTTTAGTTATGAGATCAGCATACGACATATTTCCCCAAGCATTACGCCGAGAAGAGCTACTTTTTCTTTGGGCAGCGGCGGCAGCAGCAGCGACCGAAGATGCTGACCCCACCGGGGAGGACAGCAGAGGCACCTGTTGCTGATGCGGGAGTTGAGGACTTGGGTACTGCTGCTGCTGATGTTGCTGGGCCTGCTGGTGAACACAGTTCTCCTGACACTGGAAGTCATTGCACAAGACGATAGGCTTCTGATCGGGGAAATCTTCAGACTCTTCTAACAAACTGAGATTGTTGATGAAGTCGGTATTGCTGGTTGGTTCCTGCTTCACAGACGGGGCGGGCGAAGATGTGTTTGAGTCGCCTGGGTTGATGAACTCCGGTCGAGGCAAGGGCCAAGTGCACGATCGGGGCCGTGAGAGAGGCTCAAAATCCGGATCAATCTCCACTAGATGTGGTGTGGCTGCTTCCGCCATGGTGTGAAATAACGGAGGAAAATGTTACTATGTCACATAAGAATTTGTTACAAAAGTTACTCCTTTCCGAATGTGCTCTTAAGTCAATAAACAAGATGAGAGGAATGATTATATTCTGAGAGAAATAGTCCACCTAGAATTAGTCGATCAATTCACATACCAAAACAGACATGAGTCCAATCTGAGTTAAAAACAAAAAGAGTATTTCGAAACTGGCCTATTCATAAAAGTTGTCAGTAAAGCTTGTTTACTTCTAGTTCACAAATCCTGTCGTAGCGTGTTATTCCTTGCACTCTGTATCGCTTTTACTCGCAGCCTGTTGAATGTCAGTGTGTACAGCGTGAGAGTAGAGTTACTGGAACTATCATTGTCAGCTGATACCACCCACACTTGAGTGACAGACACAGAAAGCCAATGACAGGCAGTAAAAAATGAAAAAACGTATGTTTTCATTCTTTTACTTTTTAAATACCGCGCTCTGTGTTGAAAAAGGATTTCCGACCAACTAAGATATAGACTTATATTAAATTGTATTCGCTTGTTTTAGAATATTTCAGTATTTTAGTCGCAGCACTCGGATAACCTACATACATCCTGTAGGACTTTGTAATTGCAAATACATGGGCCTAGTTTAAAGACCTAGGACAAACAACTTATTTCACTGAACTTCAAGAACTTAATTGATCGATCTAGCCACTTTGCCGAATTCCTATTATATGGATTACATAAAATTATTCAGCCATCTTTCACAAAAAAATGCACTGATTTCAAGAAATGTGTACAATGCTGACATCTTTTGGTCATTAACAGTTACTGAAGTATTTTGTCCATCACCTCAAACACAAATTAATGCCTAAGATTTCCCTCAACTGAAAAGCATCTTATAAATCAATGTAAAGAGAATAACTATTGCTAATTGTTATTATTTAGTAGGACCACCTGACACATGTTGGTCGATGATGACTATTTGACGCACGGCAGGAGTGACAGGTTCCGCGTAAGATGTAGGAAAAGGGAGGGTTCAATTAAACTTTATAACTTCAGGGAGAGCAATTTCTTTCGATATGAATAGAAAGTGTGTATTAAGTGAACATCTTTATTTTTCAATTCGGCCGCTGATTGTGAAGCGATAAAGGTAATCTAAGTGCAGTTTGTGAGAGAAAAGGGGTTAACGAAGATCAAGGAGGATCAAGAACATTGCCTAACAGTACGGAACGGACACCACCCGGAATTAACTGAAGTGTAGCCAAAGGTTTGTAGACTCGTGTATTTTTATTTAAACGAACTAATAAAACATAAAAAAGGTTTGTAAAATAATCTGATCAAATTATAATACAATATAAAGAATAATATGCATTTCTTCACAGAATTCAATGGCTCCACATCCTACTATCCAGGCAATCATCGACCTCTCTGCTGGAGCAGCAGGTACAGTGTGTTTTGTTGTCTCGGACTGGGAAATATTTATCCTGACTTTGCCCAAAGCTTTTAGTATTACACAAAACACTGATGAGAGATGAGACAGAGTGGGTGTTGTCAGAAAAAAGCAGAACGATTACAGCAAGATCCCATTCCACTGCTGCTCTTCCAGGTGGCGCGGCTTGCGTGTTTAGCGGACAGCCGTTCGACACGGCGAAGGTGAAGATGCAGACCTTCCCGTCCATGTACCGCGGCTTCATCCACTGCTTTGTGTCCATCTACAGGCAGGTGGGACTGCGGGGGCTCTACCAGGGCACCACGCCGGCTCTTCTCGCTAACATAGCGGAGAACGCGGTACTCTTCTTGAGCTACGGCCGCTGCCAAGACGCCGTTCGTCTGATCACAAAGATGGACAGAGGAGCGCCTCTCAGGTTGGATAACAAACGACCCGGATTAAGTTTATAGGGGTGTTGGGTGCTGTTTGACTTGTTTGGAGTGTCCTCTCTCTCTCTCTGTCTCTCTCTGTCGCTCACTGACTCACTCACTCACTCACACACACATGTATAAGATAAGATGACCAGTCAGCATGTTTGTCATTAGCATCAAGGAAGACGTTCAACTATACACTGTAGACCCATACTTAACAAGCTGATGTAAGCTACGCCAAGGCCCCACGACTTAGCTCTCTAACCCCTTTGAGATGAGTCAGTTGTCTAGCAGCTAGCTTGTGTAATGTTTACCGTAATCACAGTTCTGTAATATGATCTTTTCTTTCTATTTCTATTGCTTCCCTCTGTACCTATGGACAGTGACATGCAGAAGGCTTGTGCCGGGTCGCTGGCCTCCATTTTCTCCTCGTTGGCCCTCTGCCCCACAGAGCTGGTTAAATGCCGCCTGCAGGCCATGCATGAAATGGAGGCTTCCGGCAAGATCGCCAGCGGACAGAAGAGGTCGGTGATATAAGACGTCAAACTGGAACTGCGCTTAGCTTGGTCCCGGGCTTTTCTAGTATAGCGCGGCGGCACAACGCGAGTGTTAAGCTTGCTACGTGAGGCCACCTTGTTGTTAATCCAGCGTTGTTGTTGTTGTTGTTGTTGTTGTTGTTGTTGTTGTTGTTGCCCCTCTCCAGCACGGTGTGGACGGTGGTGAGGACACTGCTGAAGCAGGATGGTCCGCTGGGTTTCTACCAGGGTCTGTCCACCACCATTGCGAGGGAAGTGCCCGGATACTTCTTCTTCTTCGGAGCCTACGAACTCTGCCGCTCTAAGTTTGCCCAGTCCATGGGCACGGACAAGGACAATATAGGTAGGAATGACCTCACACAATCAGCATAGGTTTGACTGACAACATACAATCAACATAGGTTTGACTGACAGCACACAATCAACATAGGTTTGACTGACAGCACACAATCAACATACAGTAGGTGGGAAAGACATCATCAATCAACATAGGTTGGGCTGACAACATACAAATACATGTTTGGGGGTCTAGAAAAGCGCTATATCAAATGTGATCAATTATTGTCATTGCTGTTAACATAGGGGAGACAGACAGCATAGGTGGGAGGGCCTCTCATTGTGTAAGGCTGGTCTGTTGTTGCTTGGCATGGGCACACGTGTTTTATGGCTCTCTCTCTCTCTTACACACACACTTACAACACGTACACACACACACACACACACACACACAATGTACTTTTTGAAATGATATGGATGAATTAGTATGTTTGCTTATTTGATAAGAATGATGTTTTGAATGACTACCGGCTCTACCGGTTACATGTGTAACAGTTTAGCATGTCACGGTGTACTGTAAAATCTAATTAGTTAACCTTACTTAAAAAAAGCATGCAAACCGATTGCCTTAAAAAAAGAAGTTAAGTAGAATAGGAACCAAGTAAAGAGGAATAGGAATAGTGTGTTGTGTTGACTAATTAGTAAGTATAACATACAATTCCTATTCCACTTTACTTGGCTTTTTTAAGGCAATCGGTTTGCATGCTTTTTTTCAGTAAGGTTATCTAATTTGCATGTCACAGTGTAGGCTCCACTTGTCCCCACAGGGGTCCTTCCTCTCATGTTCAGTGGAGGCATGGGGGGAGCCTGTCTTTGGCTTGTGGTCTACCCTATAGACTGTGTCAAATCCAGGATCCAGGTCCACTCTTTAGCGGGACGCCAAGATGGCTTCATCAAAACCTTCATGGGCATTGTGCGACACGAAGGTACTATTGTCTTTCAGGGTGCAGACTTTTGTAGCTGTGTTGATGTGCTGTCTGTACTGTGAATAAAATAAAACAATTGTACTTGAGATTAGAAGTTTTGTTACGGTTTGAAGTGGAACACCGTAACACAGGCCCAAGGTTATTTCCTGATAAAGGATATTGTTCAAAATGTATCCTATTTAAATGCTTATCTCCTATTTTATTTGGCTCACAGGAGTTAAGCCTCTGTATTCTGGCCTGACCCCTACTATGATCCGGACGTTCCCTGCCAACGGAGCGCTCTTCCTGGCTTACGAGGTCAGTCGCAAGGCGATGATGGAGAGGTTTGATGTTTGATTTCTCTGCAGACGGCAGTCTCTACCTCTTCAAACACAACAAGCTTCTAGCCCATGCTAGCACTTCACAAAGCCACTGTGAGCTCTTCGCCCAGTATTTGAAAAGCACTGTACCCCACAGGTATATTTTTGTGAGTAATTTTGAATGTGATCCTCAAGATACAAACCAAAGCCTGAATATTGTATTAATGTTTGCAACAATATTTATTTAATTAAAAATAAGTCCACAATAAAGCTGTTTCACAGACAAAAACCCATGAACTTCTTTTCTTGAATTTCTTTGAGCTGAGTAATGCACCACTTGCCAACATGTCTTTGCACGATCAACCTATGTATGTGTCCCAGCCCCTGCTTATACACAGGAATTTCCTCTCTGTCACACCTTTGGAGCGTCATGCAAAAGCTTGTTGGGTACCAGACATTCTTGGTAACAAAAGTGACTATGGGCTCCATAAGTATAGTATGGTAGTACAGTATTCAGTATAGTATAGTAGTACAGTAAAGTATGGTAACACAGTATTCAGTATAGTATAGTATGGTGATATGGTATTCTGCATAGGATAGTATGGTATTACAGTATTCAGTACAGGATAGTATGGCAGTACAGTATTCAGTATAGTATGGTATTGCAGTATTCAGTACAGTATTGTATAGTAGTACAGTATCCAGTATAATTTAGTATGGTGATACGGTATTCAGTCTAATATGGTAGCACAGTATTCTGTATAGTAAAGTAGTACAGTATGCAGTACAGTATAGTACGGTAGTACAGTATTCAGTATAGTATGGTAGTACAGTATTCCGTACAGTATTCTGTACAGTCTAGTATGGTATTACAGTATTCAGTATAGTATGGTATTGCAGTATTCAGTACAGTATAGTATGGTAGCACAGTATTCAGTCTAGTATAGTGATACGGTATTCAGTACAGGATAGTATGGCAGTACAGTATTCAGTACAGTATAGTAGTACAGTATGCAGTACAGTGTAGAATAGTAGTACAGTATTCAGTACAGTTTTCAGTACAGTCTAGTTATGGTATTACAGTATTCAGTATAGTATGGTGATACGGTATTCAGTACAGTATGGTAGTACAGTATTCAGCACAGTATAGTATGGTAGTACAGTATTCAGTACAGTGTGGTACTGCAGTATTCAGTATAGGATGGTATTGCGGTATTCAGTACAGTATGGTAGTACGGTATTCAGTACAGTATAGTATGGTATTGCAGTATTCAGTAAAGTATAGTATAGTAGTACAGTATTCAGTACAGTATGGTATTGCAGTATTCAGTACAGTATAGTATGGTAGTACAGTATTCAGTATAGTATGGTAGTACAGTATTCAGTACAGTATGGTATTGCAGTATTCAGTATAGTATGGTAGTACAGTATTCAGTATAGTATAGTAGTACAGTATTCAGTACAGTATAGTATGGTAGTACAGTATTCAGTATAGTATGGTAGTACAGTATTCAGTACAGTATGGTATTGCAGTATTCAGTATAGTATGGTAGTACAGTATTCTGTCTGTTGTGTAAAAATGAAGCCTTCTCAACTCATTCACATTAAATACCAACTTTGTAGTTTCCTGTCTGTCCCCAAAATGTATTGATTTAATACGAATGTAATAACCAAAGTTCTTGTAACATAATGGAGGTCTTAGCTGCTGATGTGGCTACGATAACACTGACACGGATTAAAACTCTTTCACTTTTTTATTTTCTCCTTCCTCACTGCCTCCTATAGCAATAAGAACCTATGGGTATTCTATGATAAAATATATAAAAATATTTAAAAATGTATGTTTATTAGATCATTGTAGATAACACACATCTCTTAACAGAAAACAGATAAACAAAATGGTCTGTTTTGTTTGGTAATTACAGTATATGACAGGATGATTACACGGTTAAATAAAAACGAATATAATTAAATCCTTGCGTAATACAATACAATGTAATATCCGTACAAGAAAGGAAGAAGCAGAGCGTTTCAAAGATCATCTGGTGTTAGCAAGTATCATGTGTCTCGAACCTGGTGGTGTCAAAATACAATCTATTCTTTATGCATGAGACACAGACACACCAAAAAACCTACTCCCAAATGTAACAGAACAAAAAGCCCATAGAACACCCCCCACAGTAGATTTGACTGTATGATAACCAAGTTGGCATGATAAGTTTCCACCCACTTTGCCTATGCAGACAGTAGACCACAAGCAAAAACAGCCTCCCAGGTAAAGTCACAGAGATGACAGACAGCAGTTGAACACAAGGGAAAGGTATATGCCACACCCTGGAGTATGAGAGAGAAGAACAACGGGCTAAAACACACACACACACACACACACACACACACACATAGCGCACACACACACCTAACACACACACACAGCACACATACCTAACACAGTGTAGCTAAGCTCATACTCTGCCTTCTTGCTCAGCACACCGCTATAGATGCTGTCCTCGGTCACTACGGTCACCGCCTGCACTAAAGACATGACCAAAGGTCGGATCTCCAGCCGGGAAAACATAGAAGGTATTTCATTCATATTGGTCTGCTTGTCTTGACAGAATAATGTGGTGATTCGAAACAGCTTGAATTGAATCATAATGAGAACACTACTACGTTCCATACTGGGAAAAAGGGTATTCCCACTTTAAATGTTTGTAGTGCACTATGTTCCTTAGCACTACTTTGTTTTTGTTAAATAACGTTTAGGGATGTAGTAGAATGTGATGCCTTAGGTTGGGCTACCCTGGCTAATGCTCCACAGACTGGATGACATGTAATAGGTGTTGCCACGTTACTTAGTGCCACAACAGAGAGTAGCACTCAGGAGGGACTGGGATCATGTGACTGACTCCAGGTATCAGACCATCTCACCACCTAAAGACTATAGAATGTGAAACAAAGGAGCAATTGACACAGGCGCAAGTTATGTATTCTGTATTAGTGTGGTAATATTACCCAAACGTACCTAATCCAATTCACTTTTTTTTTGTAATACAATGACATGATTACTGGCAGGTTGGCATAAGCATTGTCTCCTTTGTATCGATTTATAAAGAAACTGAAATGTGTACTTTCACGGAGACAGAGTAACAGCAGATGAAGCTTTGTATTTATTAATTTATGATAACGTGGACAGTCCCCCATTAATTGACCGTACTATAGTAAACAGGGCTAGTTTTGTCCCCAGGTCAGATGACAATAGGCAAACCTAAAATAAATTGGTTGAAAAGAAAAAAGTTAACATAATAAACAAACAAAAATATTTTAATACACAGAAAAATTTACACAACACTATGCAAACCCAGGGATACATACACAGGTAGTAAAACATGAAGGTACATCATCAATACAGTTACAGTAAAAAAGTTAAATATAAAAACAACACAAAGGGACAAGGGAATTAAAAATAATCCATAAAGGGGACTAATGTGTGCAGTTGTGATTGTCAGAAATCCTGTGTACATCTGCGTTGTAAAGGTGGAGTAGGCATTTATATCTTTGATATAAGAGAGTACTGGGTTCCGGTTTTGTGAGGTTTTGACCGAAAATGATAGCCGACAAAATGTACTTCTTTAGTAGTCAATGAGACGCTGAGGGATTCCTGCCCACTTTCTTTCCAGATGAGAGCTCTGGATCACTGGGATGTTTTGGCTGGCTGTTGATCATCGTATCCATGGTCTTCACGTTGGCAACCTTCCCCCTCTCTATATGGATGTGTGTGAAGGTATAGCATCGTTACACAAGAATCTAATTATTTACAATTATTGATCTGTGCTGCATTTAAATCACATAATACTTGATACTTGATGTTACAAAGTAAATAAAACAATACTTTCCGTTAAAGAGTTTCGTTCAAACATGACAGACGTTAATAACAGACATAAATAACAAAACATTGTGAATTGGACTTTTTACTGTCGCCATACAGATAGTGAAGGAATATGAGCGAGCAGTTATTTTCAGACTGGGTCGGATTATAGACAGGAAACCTAAAGGACCAGGTGGGTTAAAACTGCAGCACACCCTCCTAATTGGTCGTTGCTAGTTGGATTGTGCCCGAAGTATTATGATAGTGTTATGTTGCTAAATTAACATTTTGTTCCTCTTACTACAGGTATTTTCTTCGTAGTGCCTTGCACAGATACCTTTGTGAAAGTGGATTTAAGAACAGTCTCCTTTGACATTCCTCCCCAAGAGGTATAGACAATATTTACTACAATTCCTTCCCAACAATTACATTTCTGAAACGTTAAATTTTGCAACTATTATATAACGCGTAATTGTATCTCATTCACCACCAGCTCACACACAGTATTATTGGCTGTGTTGCTTTATTGTGGTACAAAAGCCACTTATAGGTTACATCCTCACTGGCCCTAATCCAATCTCGATCACTGTGACAGTATAAACCAACCTCACCACTTCCCCCTATTCTTCTTCTCTAGATCCTAACCAAGGACTCGGTGACGGTGTCAGTGGACGGAGTGGTTTACTTCCGGGTCTACAGCCCCGTCTCCACGGTAGCCAACGTCTCCGACGCCAACTTGTCCACCCGCCTGCTGGCCCAGACCACCCTGAGGAACGTACTGGGAACCAAGAACCTGGCCCAGCTGCTGTCCGACCGAGAGGGCATCTCACATAGCATGCAGGTGAGAGTCAGGGGAGAGGAGGGGAGGGAGGCAGGGGGAGGCTGACTGTAGTGTAGGGGGGAGAGGGCATCTCACACAGCATGCAGGTGAGAGTCAGGGGAGAGGAGGGGAGGGAGGGAGGGGGGAGGCTGACTGTAGTGTAGGGGGGAGAGGGCATCTCACACAGCATGCAGGTGAGAGTCAGGGGAGAGGAGGGGAGGGAGGGAGGGGGAGGCTGACTGTAGTGTAGGGGGGAGAGGGCATCTCACACAGCATGCAGGTGAGAGTCAGGGGAGAGGAGAGGAGGGAGGGAGGGGGAGGCTGACTGTAGTGTAGGGGGGAGAGGGCATCTCACACAGCATGCAGGTGAGAGCCGGGGGAGGGAGGGTGGAGGGACTGTTTTAATCACTGTGGCTCACCAACACCAAACCACCTGTAAATATTATTATTGATTTGTAAATCTTCCTGGTGACAGAGAAGGAGAAGGAATTGTCTTTGGCGCTGGTTTTATGTGTTTTCTTCCACCTAACCTCTGCACTGCTGCTGCCGGGGCAGGAATCCCTGGATGAAGCCACGGACGCCTGGGGCATCAAGGTGGAGCGGGTGGAGATCAAGGACGTGCAGCTCCCCGTGCAGCTCCAGAGGGCCATGGCAGCAGAGGCCGAGGCCAGCCGGGAGGCCCGGGCCAAGGTGGGCACAGCAACCTCCCCCCCCCCACCCCTGGAGGTGTTTTAATGAGGTCCCATGTGTTTAACCATATGGGGAAAAGGTGTGGAGGCTGATAATAGGAGATGCACAGTGGATTATACTACAGAGGGCTAAAGGTGCGATTATTCATCCATACTTCTGACAAAGAGTTAATCATAACTACATTCAACATATACAAAATGTGTTGGTCTAAGATTGAAGTTGAAACAGACAATACTGTACTAATGCTTCCAGGGAATGTAGTGATCAGAGGCACTTAACCATTAGCCCAACCAATATTTCATCAATTTGTTCAGTCTTCATTTGAAGTGAAACAGATAAAAAAAAGCTTTCCAGGAAAGTAGTAAGCACTGGATCTCTGCTGAGAGTCATAAATTGCGACATTATTCATTGACCTTTTATAAACAATGTCGTCTCTACTACTTCCAGGTCATAGCTGCAGAGGGGGAGATGAACGCGTCCAGGGCACTCAAAGAGGCCTCTCTGGTGATCGCAGAGTCACCGTCGGGTCTGCAGCTCCGATACCTGCAGACCCTCCACACCATCGCCGCGGAGAAGAACTCCACCATCATCTTCCCTCTGCCTATGGACATGATGACGCAGTTCATGCACCGCAAGTGACCGCAGGTTAAGAAAACATGATAGTCCTTCATTAGGTTAAGCCAGGAGTTGTACTTGTCCTTATATTGTCGAGTGAAGATTTCTCTTTCTGTACTGCTTTTACAGTTGGTTTAGAGCTACATCAATAATATTCCTACATAGAATACAAGACAAGGTGAGAGAGTTTGCTATTATTCTCTTTTATATTATTGATACCGTTGTTCTACTCACATGTACATCAATAATAGGAGACTTGCAGATCATTTGTCTATATTTTAATACTTAAATTCAAAGTGCAACATATACAGTACAGACATAATGTTCTCATAACTAACCACAATAATTTATCAAACTAGCAACAGTGGCAGATTTGAAAACAAAACTAAAAACAAATTAAAGAAATAAAAAAAAATAATACAAAGACACGCTTATTTAAACAGACATGCTTTCATATAAAATCATAATGTGCAGACGTATTCAATGCATTCTTAACAACAGAAGTCTGGTAAACAATGAGAAACATAGGCATCAACAGCCAAGTGATACACCAATTTAAATTTTTTTTTTTAGATATCGATTTCTAATGCAAACCAGGCCTATTCTGCATGGGGAACACATATTCAGCAGAGAAGTACATTATGTGTCCACAGGACACGAGAGGCAGTCAGTGCAATGCCAGTACCTGATACAAAGAGTATAATTTCAACATACATTTCGTTACTATACACCGTAGCCAAAGGGCGACTGAGCTAAAATAATTTTTACAAATTATTTCAGGTTTCATCCATAGAGGATTATATGACTGTTTTCCACACTCTACCTCTAAATGTTTAAATATCTAAGGTTGGTAAAATGAGAAGAATTGTTAACTTATTTTGGGGGACGAATTCCTAGTATCTAACGGCTTTGATTCAGTTTATCTGTTTATTTATTTATTCTGTTTATTTATGTATATATGCTGGTAATAAATGGTCTTTAAACAATACTTTCCACTTACTGTACATTCAAATTATATTCAACATAGAAATTAAGATGTGTCACTACGCAAATAAAAAATATGAATAAATAAAATAGCCTGATACAGTTTGGTAAACGTTCAAAAAAATAATTAAAGTTATGGCAGTTGATTTGCTTCTGTTATGAGTCATGATTCCTCGCCAGACCTGAGATATATTCTCTGATATAAGAAATGAGGTAACAGTTAGCAAAATTCCGTGTCATAAATATCCGGTATATTCCCATACCCAGTTGGAACAATAAACAAATGTTTTGTCAACTTCACGGAAAACCAGTTTAAGGAAGCTTAATGAAATCAAACGAAACATTGACAATATTTTCCAGTGAGTTACTCACAGTCCATTTCAAATTATCCACATTTCATACAGGCTTCTGTACGGACGCAAAACAGATAACCAGCTATGCAAAAGGACAGTAAAACTTGCAGCCACCTACAAAGAGATGATATGATACACTTCTACAAAGTTTAAATAGCAGTGAGTGAAAACTTTAAATTAAAACTACTAGGACTACACAAAGTACAACATTCTTTAAGGGAAATAATTCCTGTATTTTGTACAGAATGCCAAGTCAGTACTATTTTAAAAGCATTTTGGTTTAATGCCCCAGGATATTCAACATTTACTGTATCTATGACTTACAGTATACATATATGTATATATACTGTATATATATATATACATTTACAACAGGTGGCATAATATAATGTACTCTCCACACTTTCTACCAGTCTTTCCTAAGGGATATCTTCACTACCATTATGTTATTGTAAACAGCTACTGTATCTGTCGAGCCCTGCACGCTGATAAACGTTTAGCAAGACACCCCACACCCTACCCTCCTCACCCTCCTCTGCCTCATCTCCTCCAGATAAACTACAGCAAACTCACACTGCCGGTATCTCACGAACAAGGCCTTGAAGAGCACAAAGCACTGTTGGATTGTTACAAGTGGAAGACATACAGACCTGTACAAGCTTCCCAAAAATGAGCATATGGTATGTGGAGTAGTTATAAATGTTCAATTAGTAGTACATATTATTTTTCTAGTTTGACACCAATACTAAACTAAATCGCTAAGTCAAGCTCTTCAGATGAAGTAAAAAAATTACTTGGAGACTGGGTTTGGTTGGGTCGTCAAGCAAACGTTTTGCCCACACAGAAACGTCTAAATGAGACCCAGAGGAGAATCCAAAGCCAATGTTTTGACCTGGACGTTAGGTAGCTAGCTGTTAGTTTACAGTAATGTGTGGGTTTGTTATGACGTGAGGATTTGAAAGGCTCTCACTGAAACATTCTGCTGGTGACAGGAGGTGGACGTACAGCAGTAAAGGTGCTCCTTATGTATATTGATTGTTGTGGTTTATTTGGCGGGGGGGTCGGTTTGTTTTTTTGTATGTCCAACACCCCCCTGAGCTGTGGATGAAGCAGGCAATGCAGCAGGAGGCAAACAGTGAAATGAGGCACCACAGAAGTATGATTCTGCATCGTGATGAGACCCAACGCCAGGCTTTCTCCTTCTTCAGTTCTTCTTCTACCGCCCGTCGGCGAGGACGAATTATGGGATATCATATGCAGTAACCACCGGGGAGGGGGAGGGTGTGAAAGCCCACTTTTCAGATTGAATCCACAATGTATACTTTAGGTCAGAGATAGAAATGGGAGGTTGATCTGTTCCGTTGCACGTACAGGATACACAGGAAGTACCCTCTGTCTAGAGTCTTACAAATCAGCAAAGATAAACTGTAACATCTAAGCCATATCATAACTTGCTCTACATGGAGGGACATTCACTACAGCAAAATGAACCCCCCCCCCCCCCCTTACCCCCCAAAAAAAGGTTTTTGAAATGCCTCGACTCATCTAACGTTATGTGTATTATTGTCAGATCCACAGAAAAAAAGGTGGCGGGACGCCGGCGGTTGAAAGGCGGTGCCGTCACTGATGGTAGGAGTGGGGACGGGCGGAGGTGCCGCGGGCCGGGGAACAGGGCAGGGAGAAGGGCCCGGCGAGCGGCCTGTGGAGGGGGGACCCGGCGGGGGACAAGCGGGGGCTGAGCTCGCCCGTCTGGAGCCGCCACAGGAGCTCCTCGTTGGTGCGGCTCAGACGCTTCTTCTCGTTGCTCTCCTTCTCCACGTTCACCTGCAGGTTGGCGTTCTCTTCCGACAGTTGTCTGCGGGCGAGGAGAGGAACCGGGTCAAATGAAATCGGATTCTGTTTGTATTAGCACGTTTCATGTATTGAGGTGGTTCAATGGGCTTTGCACAAGGCAATGAGAAACATACAAGGAAGAAACAAAAGGCCATGAAAAGAAACAATGAAACAATTTGTAATAAGAGACATACAATTGCTAAGAATGAACAGGTTCGCCAAATGCAATAGAAAACTTGTACGGTTTTTGATCTGGATTTAAAAGTAGTCAGACTTGGAGGCATCGGTGAATGTGTATGTCAAAGTTGGGGAGGGACACAGCTAGTACAGTTTCAGTTTCTCCAGTTTCTTTATACTGCTTTCTGAAAAAGTGTGTGTGCGGGGGTGTGTGTGGGGGTGTGTGTGGGGGAGGGTGGGGTTAGGGTAGGGGGGGGGGGACACGACATGCTCCCTGTATCCCCCACGTAAATTACTTGGAGCGTGTCTTTGATCTTCCGTAAATTTATTCCAGCTATTATTTGCATTGCTGAACGCTGCTTCGCCTTTTTTGGTTTTAACTCCAGGGACGGTTAGCATACCTGTTCCGGATGACCTGAGGGGTCTAGAGGGTTCATACTGTATTATCACGTTGATAATGCATTTTAGAACACCGTGTGGCTTCACTTAGAGCTCCATTTGAACTGCTTTATAATCTATCGTTATAGCTCTCTTCCGACAGTTGTCTGTATGTAGAAGTGGGACAGTGTTCATTACATTAACGATCGTTATCTGTCTTAGATTGTAACAAACAACGCAAAGTGACTGTCAACAAACTCTTATTTCACTGGTAAACAAAGACTATCGTCATAGTTCTCCTCCGTCAGTATGTAGAAGAGGAACACAGTGTAGTTTCACTAAGAGCCTCATTTTATCAGGCTCGGCAGGGACTAGTCATTTACACTACCCTATGTCAGACCTTTTCAACATAACACAATGACTTGATTAAACATTTATTTTTACATTCTGATCACTTCCTGTGATAGCAGAACAAATTCTTGATGGGGTCGTATTAAAAGACGTTGGGCAGGAAAACAGGAACGATGTGGGAACAGGATCTGACCTGGACATGGCCAAGTTGTTGTCTATTCTAGCCTTCAGGTCCTCGTTCTGCTGCTGCAACACCTGGACCCTCTCCTCCAAGTGCACGTTCTTTTGGGCCTGCTCAAAAACACAGAGGGAAAACGTGCACAGTATTAAATTCTTTAACTTACTAATCTCTAGACCACTTGCAGTGTAACCCATATAGGTATACCTCACGTTTGTAAACAACTAGCATATTATTTTCAACGTTCAAACTCCTTATATTGTAAATGTTATGTCGCCCTAATAACCTCATTAGCCTTTTTTCATCTGAACATGTTTCCCCTCGAAAGACAGATTACTACAACTTGCCAAATTCATTCCGAGAAATATTTACAGGTAAATGTTGTGATTTCAACAAAAGTCATCACTCGGCTGCTGGTTACTGACCAAACCAGATTATAAAAGAGCTACAACATGGATGCTCACTTTTTTCATTAGCTACGTAAACAGATCAAAAAAAGCGTAATTTTTATAAACTTTATTATTAGGACAATTTTGTATTTTAACAAGACATGAGCAAAGGCACTGTCTACTGCAGTTTGATGTACAGACACAAATGTTTTGACCTTTTTAGTTTAGGGGTTGTTATGCACACAGCGAGTGCACTATTTTTATGAAAAAACAAAATCTAAATAGGAACTGTGATTCAAATCAGGATAAGGACACATCTGGCGTTGGGATCCATACTATATTTATAGCCTACCATTATCTCCAGTTCGGAGATCTTGCTCTCCTGTTGGTGGATCTGCATGTTCTTCATCTCCAACACTTCCTTCAAGCTCTTCAGGTCTTCCTCAATGTGCTGATAGGGAGCGAGCGCATCCTGAAACACAGCACAAGATGAGACGGATACCTTTCTCCCTCTCTCTCTCTCTCGCTCTCTCTCTCTCTCTCTCTCTCTCTCTCTCTCTCTTTCCTATGTTCATTGCATCCTAATTTGTATCTTGTGCTATTTTTACTGTATACTGTATGATATGTCTTGTACGGTGACCTTGGGTGTTCAGAAAGGCGCCTATGAATAAAATGTATTATTATTACTATTATTATTCTTATTATTATTATTACAAGAGAAAACACAGTACAGTGTGATCACAGAACCCACTGCGGCCTCGCTGTGCATTAGTACTGTGTGTTTATGTGATGGTGCGTTACAGCGGGCTATGTTCTGGTACCACTATCTGCTCGTCTGTGCTCCTCAGAAGGGCCTCCTCGAAGCGCTTGGCCCGGTCTCGCAGACTGCGGTTCTGAAACGTCAGCGTGTCCACCTGATCCTTTACACGCCGAACACACACACACACACACACACACACACACACACACACACACACACACACACACACACACACACACACACACACACGTAAACAATGTTTAACAAACTACAGACAAAACTAGGCCAGACAGAAAATATGAATATTTCAATGTTACTGTGCTGTAACTGTAGGCTTGGGTAACTTTACAACAGTGGATAATATTAATAATCATACCAATTAATGTATAAAGCCCTTTAATTAGCAGAATTACAAAGTACTTTATCAAAAATGTTTACAATTAAAAGCAGCAATACATTACACATAAAATAACACAAGTCAGAAGAGAATACAAATATTTCTCAAATAAAGAAGGATAAAAACATGATAAAAAAACACTGTCAGACAGATATATCTATTGATGGGGCTATGGGGTGTTGTGTTGCCCATACCTGCAGGGACAGTCTTAGCTTCTCAAAGTCCTCCTCCAGTGACTTCCTCTGTTGTTCATGAGCCATCTTCAGGTCTACCACAAAAACACAACGCGGATGGTCAGGGAGTTAGCGGTTAGCGGTTAGCACGGCGGTCAGACAGCGTACCTGTCTTTGCTTTGACCCTGTTGGTTTGATAGATAGTAGTTAGCCGTACTTTTCACCGTTCTGGCGTGCTCCTCACGCAGAGTGGCCAGCGTGTCGCTGTGGGCTTTCTCCATCTCCGACAAGGCCTCCTCCTGGCTCTCGTTCATCTCCTCCATCTGACACACACACACACAGAAATACACACACACACACACACACACACACACACACACACACACACACACACACACACACACACACACACACACACACACACACACACACACACACACACACACACACACACACACACACAAACACACATTAGAATAGATACAGGAAGAAAAGCACAGCTGCCTGTGTATGGGAAGAGGTGGTTAAGTACACACCCACCCACTTCTACTTAAATTTCCACTCAACGCACAATTAACAAACCACATACACGCCATTATTTTTTACACAACCACCAACCAAATCTAAAACCAACTGAAACGATAATGAAGGCTCTTACACCACCCATGCAATAGCCCTCCTACCTGCTCCTGCCCCTGGGCGCGTAGCTCCTCCAGCTCGGCGTGCTGCCGGTTCTCCAGCTGCTGCGTCTGGGCCTGGTGCTGGGCCCTCAGGCGCTCCTCTAGAGCCCCTAGCTCGCTGCGCTGCTGCCGCCGCAGGCCCTGTAGCTCGCCCTGGAAACGCCGCTCCTGCTCCTCCTTGTCTCGCTGCAGACGCTCCCAGCGTGCAACACTGAAAGCTGGGCGACGCAGAGAGCGGTGATGGTGGACGAGTTAGGTCATTCTTTGATAATGTGGTCAAAAAGGTAGGTGATGCTTGGGCAATGAAAGTTTTGTTTTTTATGAGCAATAGTTTGCTGTGTTAAGGTGACATCACAATGCTCTTGGTCATTTTTAAGCAATTAGCAATTTATGACATAGTAACAAATTACACTATAAGAGAAATCTTTAGAATTTGACCCTTTCTTAAATATGATCTGATTGACAATGGTTGACAGTATCACATCCACAGAGTAATCACCAGGTCGTGTTCTTGTGACACAGCTCTTGCTGTCAATAGTGACCCCAGTGTTTCTGTGAGAGAGATGTGCTCTGAGTAGGCCCACTACCTCCAGATGATACCACTACCTCCAGACGCTACGCTAACCAGTGAGTCATTGTCTCCCCCCTCCCCCTCTCTATGGCCCCCCTTCAACATGGCTACTCACCCACTTCATCCCTGATTCTGGCAAGCTCCAGGGACAGCTCCCTCTCCTTCACGATGGCACTGTCACTCTGAAATACACACAGAAAGACAGACAAAACATTAATACAAGTTTCAAGGCCAACAGGGAATAACAGAACAACACCTCTTTTCAAAGCATGAACACTTGATCAAGACTAGTCGACTATACACATAGCATCAGGCCTGAATGGTACTACCAAATAAATCAAATCACATCTTCCTCATTCAGACGATATCTATAAATTCACAGGTCAAGGTGTTACCGGCAAAGGGTCTGTGACACCAAGGCAGCAATAAAACAAGATGAAATAGGTTCTTAGCAAAGCCTCAAGGGGACTCTTTGTGACGTGACACCTCCATACAATGCCACACTAAAACTGATAGCCAGTGTCCTATTGATCCCCTCAACAACGGGAAACTCGCAATAATGAGGGTGTACATCGATGCATGCCCATCAAATCAAAAACGCAGTAAAGGCTGGAAGACAGACAAGAGGACCTATCCCTGGTACAGAGGTACATGTGAATGTGTTGTGGCCGAATTTGGGCATCCTAGCGGATGTTCCGGCCTGGGATGTGGTTCAGGGGTGAGGGGACGGTCAGAGCGAGGGCCAGGTCACCAAAGAGACAGTATGGGCCTTTTGGAGACACTGAAGGCTAGAAGTTTGGGTTAAGTCATAACATTAAGTCATGTCTTAGTTTCCTGCGTACGTGTCTTTAGACATGCTGATTATGAACATGTGATCCATATTGTCCAATGGAATGATTGTTTATCTTATAGACCTATGTACTCGTTAGAACCTTGTCAACTAAGCAGAACTTATTATGTCGTTAGACTGACCTAACTGTAGTATTTTCTCTGTGTACAGACTCTGACTCAGACTCTGTAGTCATCAATAAAATTGTACTTGATCTTTTCATGGTTTCTCCCTCTCATTAATTGGTTATTTTCTGTCATAGATTGAAATTATCCATAACAAGTGAAATAATGGAACGGAAAGAGAGAGTGGAAAAAGAGAGAGAGAAAGAAAGAGAGAGAGAGACACTGAATCAGAGAGATCAAGCGAATCAGCATCAACACGGGTAATAGAATAGAATAGAATGCCTTTATTGTCATTATACACAGGTACAATGAGATTAAGCAACCACCAAACAGTGCAGTACAGATTAAAACAGGAATAAGATAAGATAAAATAAAATAAATAAAAGTATAAAATAAGATAAGATAAGATGGGTACGTAGTCCCGATAAAAATATATCCACATGTCTATGTACATTGCAGTAAGAAAATATCTAAATCTATGTATGAAATTCACAGCTGAAAAATACGTCTATACAGGTATTGCACGGAATTAACAGGTATTGCACGGAATTAAATAAATATACCTATATGACTATTGCACAGGGGTTACAAATTTGAGTTCAGCAGGGTTATTGCCTGGGGGAAGAAGCTGTTTTTAAATCTGTTTGTTCTGGTCTTGAGGCACCTGTAGCGCCTCCCGGAGGGCAGCAGGGCAAACAGACCAGAGCTAGGGTGAGAGCTGTCCTTTTGGATATTTTTGGCTCTGCAGAGGCAGCGAGAGGTGTAGATGTCCGTTAGGGAAGGGAGAGAGCAGCCGATGGTCTTTTGTGCTGTCTTTATGACTCTCTGTATCCTCCCCTTGTCTGCTACAGAGCAGCTGCCATACCACACTGTGATGCAGTATGTCAGCAGGCTCTCGATTGATGAACGGTAGAAGGTCAGCAGTAAGGTGGAATTCAGCTTGTGCTTCCTGAGGATTCTCAGGAAGTGTAGCCGCTGCTGAGCCTTCTTGATGATGGCGGTGACGTTCTCTGTCCAGGAGATGGTGGCCGAGATAGTCACGCCCAGAAACTTGATGGTGCGAACACGCTCCACACTCTCGCCGTTGATGTAGAGGGGGCTGGGTCCGTGCGGTGCCTCCTGAAGTCAATGATGATCTCCTTGGTTTTCTTGGTGTTTAGAACAAGATTGTTCTCAGAGCACCAAGCAACCAGCTTCAGGACCTCCTCTCTGTAGGCCGCCTCATCAGCCCTGGAGATGAGACCGACCACCGTGGTATCGTCTGCAAACTTGACGAAGAGGTTGTCCTTGTGGGCCGGCCTGCAGTCTTGGGTGTAGAGGCAGTACAGGAGGGGGCTCAGCACGCACCCCTGTGGGGAGCCGATGCTCAGCGTGCGGGTTGAGGAGAGGTGGGGGCCAAGTCTCACAGTCTGGGGTCGGGACGTTAGGAAGTCCTTTATCCAGGCACATGTGAGAGGGGGAGGCCAATGGTGTCCAGTTTGTAGCATAACCTGTCCGGTATTATTGTATTGAAGGCTGAACTGTAATCCACAAAGAGCATCCGGACGTATCTCTGCTGCTGCTCCAGGTGTTCCAGCGCAGAGTGAAGAGCTATGGCTACGGCGTCCTCGGTGGATCTGTTAGCACGGTATGCAAACTGGTGGGAGTCAAAGTCTGGGGGGAGATGGTCCTTGATGTGCTGCAGAACGAGTCTCTCAAAGCACTTCATAATCACCGGGGTGAGTGCCACTGGTCGGTAATCATTCAGGCTGGTGATGGGAGACTTCTTCGGCACCGGGATTATTGTGGATGATTTGAGGCAGGGTGGGATGATTGCCTGGGCCAGAGAGAGGTTGAAGATCCTGGTAAAGGTGGGGGCGAGCTGGTGAGCGCATGCTCTGAGCACCCTACCTGGAACCCCGTCTGGGCCGGTAGCCTTCTTTGTGTTGACTGTCTGGAGCACCCGCCTGACGTCGTGCTCCTGAACAGTGAGTGGGGTGGTGCGGGGCGGGGGAGGGGAGGTGGATGTGGTGATGCGGGGGCAGGGTGGGGGAGGGGTATTGTGGGAGCAGGGTGGGGGAGGGGGAGTGGCTGGAGCAGATGCGTGCTGCTGAGATGTTTCAAAGCGGGCAAAGAAGCCGTTTAGCTCCTCTGCCAGAGCAGCACTTTGAGCCCCCGTTGACGCCTCGCCTCCTCTGAAGTTGGTGATGTCCTGGATGCCCTGCCACACCTCTCGAATGTTTCTGCTGGACAGATGGGACTCTATGTGCCTCCTGTGGTCTGCCTTAGCTGTTTTTGTACCTCTCTCTCAGGTCAGCTCGAGCAGCACTGTAGAGTGCTCTGTCTCCTGACCTGAAGGCAGCATCACGGGCCCTGAGGAGTGCACGGACCTGGGGGGTCATCCAGGGTTTCTGGTTGGGGAAAACCCTGATGGTTTTGTCCATGGTCACATTCCCGATACAAAACTTAATATAGTCTAGTACCGTTCCTGTGAGTGTCCCCAGGTCCTGTTGTTCAAATATGTCCCAGTCTGTCTGTTGAAAACAGTCTTTGAGTTTGTCGAGTGCATCTTCAGGCCAGGCTGTGATGGTTTTTGAAGTG